>CM070594.1:57418980-57718980 GCA_036346395.1 Hsuehochloa calcarea | reverse complement strand
AGCGAACAAAGTAACTCACACAGTCATACTTTGACGTCATCCCAGCGTTCGTTGTAGGTGATATGCTCTAGAGGCAATCATAGAGATGATTGTATTACGTCTATATTTATGTGTTATTGAATAAGTGTTATTCTGTTCCTTGAATGAATTACCAGTTATAAAGATTGGCGAGTATGTGACTTGTTGGTGAAGCTCTTTTAACTTATGATGATGTCGTTCTAAATGTATCCCTGGTCGGATGTAACTGGTCGGAACACTAGTGACTCTATTGACCAGCACATGTATTGATTGATGACCATGTTTCACCGGTCATGGATATAGGGATATCGAATCAGTAATGTGAACACATGTTGGAGAACATGGTGTTGGATTGACCTACCTTGAGACACTGCTGAGATTGTAATGCTTTCATGTGTCATCAGCTGGTCTCAAACAATGATAATGTATAATCCTTAGACCTGAGATCAGTATAGTTTCCTACATGTGTAAAAGTACACTTTGGGGTTACCAAACGCTACTCTGTAACTGGGTAGTCATAAAGGTAGCTTTCGAGTATGCTATGAAACATGCAGAGGAATGTGACTGGTGGGATATGGGATTTACGACTCCTAACATGACAGGAGAGATGTCTCTAGGCCCCTCGATATGGTTAAAAAAACAAAGTGCATGGCCATGCACCGGTAGTCGAAGAGTTCGACCACATGAAGTTATCTATCACTCTATCGAGAAAGTATTGAACAGTCCATGGATGACATATCATCTCACCTGGGGTTCAACCAGATATCGTAAGGTAAAGGAGAATACATGAGCTGGTTATTCAGTTTGATCAAATACGGACTAGTCGTATAGAGATACGAGCTAGTTATAGGCTGGTCGAACATGATAACGAAGTAGTCAAAACCTGTTCGTAAGGAGTTACGAATTGGTCGAGACCAAATATGAGCTGGTCATAGGCTGGTCGAAACCTGGTCGTAAGGAGTTGAGAACTGGTCGAGAACAAATAGGACCTAGTCATAGATAATATTTCATTAAGGTTCGTCTGATATAATTCGTATGTATTCGAGAATCGTTATGTCCTGCTAGGTGCCGCTGACAACTCGTGATCGAAAAGGAGTTTCGGGTCACAACTAATTACGCATGAACCTACAGGGTCACACACTTAACGGGTTGGAACAAACCAATACGAATACAATTCCTCAAATGTGTTTGGATAGGATCTGTCACGTGCACTATTTAAGGAGATGTTCGAGGCTGTTGGGAAAGACATAGGTAACGGAGAAGACACACGACAAGAGTTGACATGAGGTGCTCCAAACTCTAGCCGCCATCTTCTTGAGAGATCCTTCCTGTAGGACTTGGTGCTACCACACCGGTGTACGGCGTTTCTGCCCTAGACGTGTGGATATTGTAGACGCCATACTGCTGTTACTGTTGCACTTAAGGATGATCTGCGACATTGCAAGGAAAGTGATCGGTTGCTAGAGGAGATGATCGGCGATGACTACGCTAGACGATCGTCTACGTTGAACGATCAACTACGTCGGACGATCAACTACACCACTACATCGACGCACTCTTCGTTGGACTAGACTGCTCCAACTCTTCTTCCGCTGCATTGCGCATCTGGTGGTAACGATCTTTGATCTCTTTCTTGCCTGGCATCTGGTTTACGGGTAGAATTTTTGAATTGCCAGCTAGCGTAGCCTACCCGTATCCCTTCATTTGTCCCTTAGCAGAGGTCAGCATGGTCGGACTAGAGACCATTTGATACCTAGACCTCCTCAAAGATTCAGACAGAGAAGTCACGAGGGAAGATGGCTCTTTCATGAAGCCACTCCCCTCGTCACGAGGAGCGACTGCTTGGCTCGGGTGATCTCCAACATCACCAAATCCGGGCAGTCGGCCGAAGGAGTTATACCAACGCCCACGATCGAATTGGGACACCATATACTCAGTTTGCTAACCAGAGGAATCGGTCTCCCACCAATTAAAATCTGGCTCCTTTCCAAAGATGGAGCCATGACTCGATTATGGGCTGTCGTGCATTCTCAGCAGGGCTCTAAGCAGTACGCTGGCTAGAGAAATTTCAACCAGCAAACCTGGAGAAATTCAATGGAACCCAAAACCCATCGGAGTTCCTCCAGATCTACACTACAGCCATCATAGCTAGTGGTGGTGATGATCATGTGATTGCAAACTACTTGCCCATGGTACTCAAGGGATCTGCCCGGTCTTAGTTGCTCAACCTACCAGTCGGATCAATTTACACCTAGGAGCAACTCCGCGACCTATTGATCGCAAACTTTCAGGGGACCTACGATTGCCTCTGCTGGCTCTTCTGGTTCAGCCGGTCCATCAGCTTCTTCTGGGTCTTCCTCTTCAGTGTCTTCTTTGTGATCGTGCCGTCCATAAAGAGTTTCTTCCAATATGGCGATCCTCTCTTCGGCTCTCTGAAGAGTCTCGTAGGCACACTCCAGCTCTGTAGCGGCTAACTCCAACGACTCCTCTTGAGCAGCGGTGAACTGGGCAAGATGCACAACGGTGGCGTTGCCTTCTCCCTCCGTAGACGAAAAACGTGCAGCAAGATCCACGTCGGAAGTGCGGGGATGGTAACGGAAAACTGTGTCACAAAGCTCTCGAGAGTAGATGTTGCAGATCCTCAGGATGGCAAGGCGCGAAGACTCCTGGATTGCTTCAATCCAAACACTCCTTCGAACTGAGATGTTCAGTGGTTTGCTTGCCTTGGTGTTCTTCCTAGCGTGGACGGTCAAATGGCAGATCACTGCACGGCCTCGGCCGTTCATGATCCAAGCATTGCTACGGTACAAGGGACGGTCAAATCCTCCAAGTACTTGTAACAACTTCCAAAGCTCAGCGGCAAGTCCTCCCTTGCGCTCTCCATAACTCTGAAGATGAGGCATCTGTCAAGATGGACAACGATATGAAAACAACTTCAAAATAGCAGGGAAATAAAGAATTTCAGCAATAGTTGAGTCAAGAGAGACATGAGATGAGTTAAAGAGTTCAATTAATCTTGCAAGTTAATATTTGCTTTTAGAAAATAGTTTTGGACACACTACAACGGCCAATCTAGCTAAGGTCAAGACCTACAGTTAGTATGGCTCTGAAACCACCTCTGTCGGGACCCAAATATGCAAATCTAGACCCTCTGTGTATTCTGCACTAGTCCAGGATCACGCTAGTGCACACAGTGTCAACATCGATGAAATATCACATCCATACAACGAATATAAGAATAAACGAGTACTTTGAATAACAAATAACTGTTGGGACCTTACGGTCGAGTTTTACATTTATTAAGCCATGCAAGGCTGACAATAAAGAAATAACTGCAGCGGAAATGAAATAAACTCCAGTGGGCTCCCATCAATTTACCACAGGCAACTGACTGGGATCAAGACCCTAACGATCAACCTTCGTAGAACTCTTCTTCAAAAGCAGGCGACGAATCCTCCACTTCTGTTGATTTGTTTAGCAAGAGTGAGTACACACCGTACTCGCAGGTCATACCACAGAATGAAATTTATAGATGATGGCTTATTCCAAAGGAATGGCTTCTGTGGTTATTTTGCAGAAATACAACATTTGCAATTGAATACAAATAATAGATTGAAAGCATAATTCAAAACCAATAGACAATAATAAGTTAACAATTGATTTCACAAAGGATACACAGTCTAATCAAGTTATTCACATAGCTGCACAAGTTATCTCACACAGCTGACCCTTCCCATTTGTTTTATGAAAATCTACCCCTCGTGTGAAATTCCCGAGCATGTCCATAACCGAGGACGCGGCTATTCGAATAGATTGGTTTAACACTCTGCAGAGGCTGTACACTTTACCCACACGATACAATCAGTGGGGCCAGCACTGACCATAACAAAACCTTTCAGAGATTTCATCTCAAACAATGACAGATCCCGATGTGCTTTCTGTAGTCAATTTGTACACACACCCTTGGAGCGACACACACCGTTGGACGGGGATGCAATGAATCGTCCCGCGATGTGACATATCACACCTCCAGCCCATCACACAGTTTAAATACAACCTGAGTTGTCAATGTCAAGACTCCATAACTTACTAAGTTAGGCCCAGCCCATACTAGGCATGTGGTCGTACAGTAAGGCCCAGTTCAATGGCGCACAAAGTTAAGTCCTTAATTGACCAAGGCAAAACTTCCAGTTTTAACCCAAATCATAAAGTTTATAGCACACAGTTCCACCATTCACACAGATCCACCACTTGCCTCAGTCTAAATCTTTTCCCACCCTGTTGATTAAGTGCAACACATGCCATCAACGAGTAACAGCACACAACACACACAGTTCCATAATCACTTAGTCAAGTTTATAATTACAACTCTCACATGAAATGATGACTCGTGGCATGGCTAAGCAGTCTAATCGTATCTAACCAACCCACGTTGGTGCTACGATAATACCAACTAATAATTAACCAACCTAGGGTGACAAAAGATCATGGCATACAATAGACAATGTGGATATAACAAATTGGATTAATAACTATCCCAAAAGCATTTAAATAAATACTTGAAATAGAATGCAATACATTGAAACAAAGTATTTTGAAAACTGGGTTCAATATGATCAAAGGTATAACTTGCCTTGGAATAGATCTACATATTGGTCTTGGTCTTGAGGTGCTCCTTCTTCTGCAAAATTCCCCGAAGTATCGACGTCTACTCGCAAACGAGATAAAAGAAAATAAAACAAATAAATACAGAGGCAAAACAACTCCAGAAATTCAAATAAAATTCACCATTAAATAGATCTTAATTTTATATGAATTTACAAATTTGAATGGGCTCAATCGGAGTTCGGATGCAAAAGATATGGGCTTTGGAAGTTTGAAAATCAAATAAAACTCTAATTTGGATTTTATTGAATTTCCTGAATTATTTTTATAAAGGAATATCGGATTATTGCGCAATGCTTGCGTCGGTAGAAATTCGGAAAAGAAATAGATTTAAAGAAATCGACATGTGGGCCCCACATGTCGGTCTCGGGTTCACGGTGGACCGAGTGCACCAACCGAGAGATCTGGCGCGATGGATGAGCCACGTGCTGCGTGTCTTGGCGCGACCGGCGCCACGCGGCCGCCACACCAACACCGGCCGACGGCCGTTGCCGAAATTTCGACAACGGCGCGGCGGCGCTCGGGACCGATGGTCACCGTGAACAGCGGCGACTTCACCGGCGATGGAGGGTACCAGATTGTTCCCGTGCTATTGCGCACTCGGGGTGCCCTTACCGTGGCCGCAACGACGGTGGCGGCCGGGCGAGGAAGAAGCGGTGAAGGCTCGGGTTTTGTCGGGAGAGTGCTCGTGATGCTCGGTGACGAGGAGGTGCGCCCGAGGTAGCCTGGGACTTGCTGATCACGGTGGTGTAGTCGGCGAGGCAAGGGCGGCGACGACGGCGGCGCAATTCACCGGAGAAGAAGCTCGGCCGAAAACCCTAAAACTCAAAATGCGGCGGCGCTAGGGCGATCGGGGAGACGAGGGTGGCGGCTTTGGGTTGCGGAGGTCCGGGCGGTGCTGAGGGGGTATTTATAGGCCTGGAGATGCCGAGATTTGGAAACCCCCAAATCGGGTCCGAAACGGCCGCGATTTGAATTTCCGAGATTCGGGGAGATTGAAACCAATTTGGTGGTTGATTCGGTTTGGAACGGATAAGAAATCAACCGAGGTACGATTTGGTGGGGTCGGCGCGAAGAATCAGCAACTGAATCGGTTTTGTCGGACGAACCTCGAAGCTCCAGCAATGGCGGGCGAAGCGCGGGCGCGAGGAAGAAGAAGGCTCCGCGGAGACGACGACTCGGTGATGGTCCCACCGGCAGGGCAATGGCGGCGGGGCGAAGCGAGCGGCGATATCGTGGCGAAGCCACGCGGCGAACATCCAACGGAGGAAGGCGGGGTTGAGCGTGGGCGTCCGATCGGAAATGAGGGCACGCGTCAAGCATCCAACGGACGAGAGCGCGGCCGGGGCGAGATGGGCTGGCGCGCTACTGGAATAGTGTTGGGCTTCGGCCTAGCACTGTTCTAAAGGATTTTCTTTTGATTTTGCTTTTAAATAAATCCAGAAAATACAATTAGCAATTAGAAAATAGCAAATGGCTTTGGAAAAATTCCAGAAAATTCTATAAAATATATCCAAGCATATAGAATCTAAAAAAAAATAGTTTTGACAATTGTTGATGTTGGGATTAAGCACATTTAAATCAGTTTGTCCTTAAAGTCCATATTAAGCTTTTTAATTTAACATTCAAATAAATCCAAATGGTGAATTTTCTCTCTACCACTATTTAAAAGATTTTTAAAGCTCTGAAAATTAGGATGTTACACTTCATATGTCAGTTATGTGGTTGCTGCCTTTATAGCCTACCTTTATAATATGCTTGTTGTTTGCGACTGGTCGCTTATGTATCCATATGTATTGCTTGATCTTTTCCATACTTGTTGCTGCCTGTTTGATGCGGAGAGCTGCAATGTCCTGTACTGACCTATGTTTGTTGTTAATAGTCCTAGACCTTGTTTTATCCAACTTGCTTGTTAGACCACATTATACATAGTTCCATAAGAACTCCCTACAGGTGTCCCTCATGTATTCTGATTCTTCTCTTGTGCAGTTAGCTTTTTCTTCCCTATAGAGTCTCAGTGTGTTCTGTTGATGATATACCATAGAGGCAATCAAAGAGATGATTGTACCACGTCTATGTTTATGAGTCAGTGAATAAATGTTATTTTGTTCCTTTTATGAATTATCTATTATAAAGATTAACAAGTATGTGACTTGTTGGAGAAACTCTTTTAACTTATATGATGTCGTTCTAAATGTATCATTAGTTGGATGTCACTGGTCGGAACACCAGTGATCCTATCGACCATCACATGTATTGAATGATGACCATGTTTCACTAGTCATAGATACAGGGATATCAAATCAATAATGTGAACACATATTGGAGAACATGGTGTTGGATTAACCCACCTTGAGACACTGCTGATATTGTTATCATTTCATGTGTCATCAGTTGGTCTCGAGCAATGATGATGTATAATCCTTAGACCTGATATCAGCATGGTTTTCTACATGTGGAAGAGTACACTTTGGGTTGCCAGATGCTACTACGTAACTAGTTAATTATAAAGGTAGCTTTCAGGTATGCTGTGAAATATACAGAGGGATATGACTGGTCGGATATGAGATTTGCCCCTCCTAACATAACAAGAGAGATATCTCTGTTCCCCTCGTTGTGGTCGGATAAAGAAAGTGCATGGCTATGCAACTAGTGGTCGAAGAGTTTGACCATGTGAAGTTATCCGACACTCGATCGAGAAAGTATTGAACAGTCCATGGATGACGTAATATCTCACTTGGAGTTCAACTAGATATCGTGAGGTAAAGGGAGAATACATGAGTTGGTCATTCAGTTCGATCAGATACGGACTAGTTGTATGGAGATACAGGCTGATCGTTGGCTGGTCAAACATGACCACTAAGTGGTCGAAACCTGGCCGTAAGGAGTTACGAACTGGTCGAGACCAAATATGAGCTGGTCGTAGGCTAGTCGAAACCGGGTCGTAATGAGTTACGAATTGGTCGAGATTAAATAGGACCTAGTCGTAGATCATATAGCATTAAGGTCCATCCGATATAATTTGTGTGTATTCGGAATCATTATATGCTGCTAGGTATCACTAATGACTCATGGTTGGAAAAGGTTTCCGAGTCACAACCGAACTATACATGAACATATAGGGTCACACACTTAACGAGTTAGAACAAACCAGTACAGATATGATTTGTCAAACGTGTTCAGATAGGATCCGTCATGGACTCTATATAAGGAGATGCTTGAGGCTATTAGAGAAAAAAAGAGATAAGTGGAGACAAGGATACGTGAGTTGTTCACCAAACCCTACCCGTCATCTCCTTGAGAGAGCCTTCCCGTGCGACTTGGTGCTAGTACATCGACATACAGTGTTCCTGCCCTGGATGTGTGGATACTGTAGAGGCACTACTACGGTTGATGTTGCGCATGAGGACTATTTCGCGACTTTGCAAGGAAAGCGATCGACTGCGAGGACGATCGACTTGCGAGGACGCTAGACGGTCGACTACGACCACTTGATTGACACACTCTTCGTTGACCAAGCTGCTCCAACTCTTCTTCTGTTGCACTGCGCATCTGGTGGTGACGATCTTTGATTTCTTGCTTGTATGGTATCCTAGTTTATATGGTAGATTTTTTGAATTATCAGCTAACGTAATCTACCCTTATCCCTTCATTTTCATCATTCTAATGCCTTCTGATTGTCCTCCTCCTCCTTCTCCTTCTCCTTCGCTTCCTTCGCTCCCGTGCCCACCATCTGTCTCAAGTATTAGGTGTTTTGTACATTAGTATGTACGATTATGATTTAGTTTTCCTACAATTATGTTCCATCATTGTTGCTGCTCTCTACATGCTTCCTTCGGTCATCTTTGTTCGTCACCACGTCATTCTTACTTTGTTTGCACACCTTGCCAATGTAGAATCATCGCACACTGCCGCTTCCTGTGCAAGGCTGAGTATGGCTTCTTACTTTTCTTGCTTGTATCTCCTTTGTTTCATGCACGCCTACTTTAGCGTGCTCATTGTCTATTATGCCTTCAGGAGACATTGTTTGCCCTCATATCTCTTCTGACGATGCCAGAAAAATAGAGAGAAGCATCGAAAGATTATTTCTCAGCGGCACACGATGCGGTCAGGCCCTCTGCCATACATACGTCTCTTCCAAGTTCGCTTCTATGTCTTTCCTTTTAGTCTACTTTCCTGTTCAGATCGATATGTTTGCAATAACATATTTTTAAATTATTATTCTGAAATAAATTTTTTTATTTAATTCATTTTTAGAATAAAATCAAATAATTTATTATTTGTTATAGCCTTCGGGTCAGGCTTATGGAGCAAAAATCAATGCCCAAGCCTGAAAAGATAGTTCCAGGCACGGACCAGAATGCCCATGAACATGTCTAATGTGCACACGCCACAACATACACACACCACACGTGCGTACACACGAGTACACCACCACATACGCACACCACACGCACGCGCACACACGAGAACACCCATAACACACATGGTTATTGATTCTCTGTATAGTGGAGTAACCTTTGATGATGAAGGATTTGCTCAGTGGGCCTCAGTCATGGATCGTTTGATGATTTGTTTTTGTGTGGTGTCAATAAAATGGAAACCAAATAACCTCCAAAAATTCCATAAAAATTCCAAACAAGCACTGGAGCATATAAAATCCAAATACAATATTCCCGGCTATGGGTATTACTATATTTTTAAAATAAAAGACAATACATATTTATGATATAAAGAAAGTATATTAGCAAATTGAATTTCGAGAATTCTTTTGAAAGTACCTCAAGTATTCTGGGAGCATATGAGGTTTTACTATTGATAATTTGAATCCCAAAATAATCATTCCTATTTTTGAAACCTTTTTAGTTTTACCCGAAATTCAATTTGAGCTTTTGAATTGGAGAAGGGGTATTAGATTACTACGTTTAAATTCTAGTTTTCAAAATTAAAGGATTTTCAATATAGGGTTTTATACCTACTCTCAACTAAGTTTTAAATTCTTGACAAACTTTTATTTTGTTTTAAAATTTTCATTTTCAGGTTTTGGAAAACCAGGTTGTAACCTATTTGCTTTGCAACAAAAATTTTTTAAAAGCCTAAAATTTCACAAATGCACATTAGAAGCTTAACTAATCTAACTTAGGGATGTTGGGCTGTTACAGCACCATACCCTGCCAACCCCATGCCGCTCCATCCCCAGCCCATTCCCCACCCATCCCCGTGCCGCTCTGGCCATGCTGGTCCTCCGTGCCAAGCCCATGCTGCCCAAGCTGCCCCCTTCCTCCCCCGAGCCCCCCTCTCCTCCCCCTATAAAAAGAGGCGCAATAGCACCCCCTCCTTCTTCCCTCTCCTTTCCTCCCCTCCCATGGAGCCGCGTCAAAACTCCCCAAACTGAAGCTCCATAGCTCCCCAACTTCGGCCGAAACTTCTCCCTCCCCATTCTCCTTCTCTGGTCATCCATTCTCCGCGCCAACTACGTCACGGCGTGCCCTTCGGCCTCCTCCTCCCATCCCCAGAGTTCGCCCTCCTCTTGCCCTCTTTTCTCCACAGTCGAGGTTTTCCTGTTGCCAGTCGAACCACCTTCTTCATCGCATTTCGCCGCCGTCGTTGATCTCCCGGCAACATCGACACCACCCTTGAGTTCGTAGCTTCGTGTTCTATGTTGTGCTCTCGCTCCCCTTGCCGGGAGCACCGCTGCCCCTACACTACTACAGAGAGGGTCATCACAAACGGCTCCAAACTGTTATCATAGACAGTTTTTGAACCGTGTGAATTTATGTGTCTGTGATGATATGATGTCATCACAGATAATTTTTGAACTATATGTGAAAAGGCTATTACAGACGGTTCTAAAAAATATCTGTTTGTGAAAAAAGCTATCACAGATTCTGAACAAGAACAATCTGTGATTAATAAGAACCATCTGTGATAATCACGGATGGTTCTTGTTCAGAACCGTCTATAATAGCTTTTTCCACAGACAGTTATTTTTTAGAACCGTATGTGATAGTTTTTTTCTATTGCAAAAAATTGAATTTTGAGCCAAACCAATCAATTGCTGGACAGTTGGACCCGAGTATCTACATATGGTTGATTACACAATCTGGAATATAAAAAAACTCAAACTAAACGACAAACAAATAGCGAAAATGGGTGCTAAAACATCAGAGGCTGTTTTGAGGCCCTAAACGACCTTTTTTGGGGTTTTTGTCATAAGATGATCGTACACGATAATACCCGGTAGTGGGTAAACCCGACTTATGATAAGTCTTGATTCTACGGGTAATACTCCTCGTATCTCATCTGCTGCTACATGCCTCTGTGTCGGAGTGGTAAATGATCACCTCTCCTGAGAGCTTGTTTATATTCAGGCGTTCGAAGAACCTTTCTCAAGTTAGGAGAACGACATACCCTATTGTCGCACCGATCTCCATACGGTGAGTTGTTCAAACGACTGGAAGCTGATGGAGTCGTACCGCTGTGACTTCTGGAATGATGATGGCGAGGGTGCTCGAGTCTGGTCATCGCGCTTTGAAGCCTTCGTGCGATCTCTTGCGTGAAGAGGTCGTAGCCAGGAGCTCAGGCAAGCTCTCGGGTTGGCTTCTCGAGTAGATTGCTGATATGTTGAAGTTCCTGAGCTTCCTCTGACTGATACTAAAAACGCTCAAGCAGATTTCTCTGAGCTACTATTCTTCTCTGTTGAGTTGTCTCAGGATCGTCCACGTCTGATACTTGAGTTTGCCTCAATGAAGTACAATTATCTCGAGGATTTCTCGCACGCTCATCATAGTGCTGACCTTGTTTATCACTGGAGGTGTCCTTGCTATTGCCACACTAGGTTTTCCTTAGTTGCAAGAGTTAGAAACAGGACAACGCTAGGAAATTACTTCTAGTGGGCAGGACTAGGTGCAAAGGAAAGACTTCGACCACGTGTTGTGTCTTTCTCCGACCAGTTAGAACCAACCGAGTTTACCAAGAGTAGTTGAACAAATTACCAAAGTGTACAGTATTTTTCAAAACGAATGAAGAAATAAACTAAGGTACTAAGAGTTGGCTTAAAAATATTTCGACCATGTTTGTTGAACCCGAGCACTTTGTGTTGGCAGCAAAAGTGAGGAACGAGTTGGCACTAGAAAGTTCCTTCTAGTGGGCAGGACCACGTGCAGAAAGGAAAGGTTTCAACTAGGTGATATTCCTATCCTTTCGACATGTGTAAAGAAGTGCTAGGTACTGGTCGTAGAAAAAGTTACTACCAGGGGATAGTCGAAAAATTATCGAAGTGCTACTCAAAGTAAGACAATAAAGATAAAAAGAACCTGATACTTTATTGTCATAGTGGTTGGTTACACATAAAATTTACGTAACTGGTCGATGATCCAAGAATTCGAGAGAATCCGGTTGTCTTCCATTGATAGTCGTACCGAACCTGGTCGTGTAACTTCGACCACTGTGTAAGGACCTTCCCACTTGGGGGAAAGCTTGTTCCGATTAGACTGGGATTGAATTATCTTCAATACCATGTCACCTATAGCAAGGCTGCGAGGTTATATCTTACGATCGTAATAGTTGTGCAGGGTTTGCTAGTAGACTATTGAACGGATTAAAGCTTGATTTCTCTTCTCTTCGAGTAGGTTGATGTCCTCTGCTCGAAGTTGTTCTTGGGTAGAATCGTTGAAAGTTTTGACTCATGTCGACCTAATCTTTAGTTCTGGTGGAAGCATGGCTTCGGCACCAAAAACTAGGAAAAAAGGTTTTTCACCTGTGGCCCGACTAGCAGTCGCACGAATTGCTCATAATACAGAGGGTAATTCTTGTACCCAAACCCCCGAGCGCTTGACAAGCTGAATTGCCACGTGAAGACATCTGCATTTACTCGAAGGAAAGTGATGAGGGCTTCTTCCTATTTGGGGTCGAAAGTATCCCCGATGTGAACAGTCTTCGAGGGCTCCTCTGGATCCAGAGAAACCTCATTGACCTGGTCGTTCGGCTTCAGGGCAGCTTTCGACTTCGACTGCTTGGTCGAAGACTGCTCCTTGTTTTCTTTCCAAGTTGGTATCTGGCCAACCATCTTGAGGGATTGGCAGTCGCACGTATGTGCCATCTTCTTATCACAGTGAATTGTGATTACTCCTTTGGGACCTGGAAACTTAAGATATTGATACCCATAATGAGTAGACATTAAGAATTTTGCCAAAGTTGATCATCCGAGTATGGAGTTATATGCCATATCGAAATCGATCACATCAAAGGAGATCTTTTTTGTCCTGAAATTACTTGGAAAACCAAATGTTAAAGGAAGAGAAACTTGGCCAATAGGTTTGGCCGAAGACCCGGTACAATACCATAAAAAGAGTATCGTACCGGTTTTACCTTGGTCCTACGTACTTGCATCTCGTCCAGGGTACTCGTAAACAAGATGTTTAACGAGCTTCCACCGTCAACTAACACTTGATTTACTCGACCGTTGTTAATGGTAGGCTCGACAACGATCGAAAAACAACCTGGTCGAGTGGAAGGGATCGGGCAGTCACTCTTCTCGAATGAGACAGTGACTTCCGACCACTTCGGCAACTTATTGACAAGAGGTGGGTCAATGGAGTTTACCTCGCGTTCGACAACCTTAAGTTGTCGTTTTGACTCGTATGTCGATGACCCCCCCATAGATATGCTCGATGGTATGCTCAAGAACTTGGAATGACATTTCCTCGTTGTCGTCCGACTGCGTACGACCACTTGCTTGCCCTACCTCTTCGAGGGTACGAAGTGGTCCTTTGCTGTTGTAGTAGTCTTCGAGTTTTCATTGGAAAACCCACCAGTTGCGAAGGTCATATCCTTCCTTTTTTTAGGAAAGAGCACTACTTAGGCTTGTCGTTCTTCCGCTCATGATGCTTACCTTTGCCTCGATAGGGATATTGCTTAGAACTTCGTGGTTCCTTCTCGCTTACGACCAAGACCTTCTTAGAACCGTTGGCTTGAGGTTTTTGTCCCTTCACCTTATTCTTGGATTTCTTGGCTTTTTTGTCCTTCTTTCTATTTCCGCCAACTTCTTAAGGATTCTTGTCATCTCGATCGATGATTTTGTTCCACTCGACTGCTTCTGCAGAAGTCGCATATTGATTGGCCATCTCGAAGAGTTCAGTGACAGTAGTCGGAGGATTTAAAGCGATGTTCTCTGTAATTCTTCATTGCGGACTCCCTGCTTGAAGGCTCTGATAACAGATGAGTCAAAAACCACATGAATTGAATTCCGAACCTGACTAAAGTGCCTGATGAATTGACATAAGGTCCCGTGGTCGTTTTATATTATCATGTGTAGGCCGTCCTCTTTTCCAAGGGCGATTGTAGGTACCCTAGAAGTTAGCCAGCAGAAGGTCCCAAAGGTGTTGCCACGAGTAGATCGGCTCGAGTGGTTGGTTTAGCAACCACGATCGAGCGAACCCTGCGAGCACAGTCGGAAGGTAATTCGTCATGACGCGCTCTCCTCCTCCTCCTACTCGGACAGCGGTCGTGTAGATTTAGAGGAACTCGATGGTATTCTGAGAATCATCAATTTCTCCATGTTCACTGGTCGAAACCGCGGTGGCCAGCGAACTGCTCGGAGGTCAAGAGAGAATGCTCTACATCTGGTAATTACTTCGTAACGCCTCCTTTACAGAAAAGAAGGGTGTCATCAGGTGATCGTACACGACGATACCCGGCAATGGGCGAACCCGACATATGATAAGTCTTGATTCTACAAGAGTTAATACTCCTCGTATCTCGTCTGCTGCTGCAGATCTCTATGTCGGAGTGGTGAACGATCACCTCTCCTAAGAGCTTGTATATCTTCAGGCGTTCGAAGAACCTTTCTCTGGTTAGGAGAACGACATACCCTGTTGTCGCACCGATCTCCATGCAGTGAGTTGTTCAAACGACTGGAAGCTGATGGAGTCGTACCGCTATGACTTCCAGAATGATGACAGCGAGGGTGCTCGAGTCTAGTCATCGCGCTTCGAACACTTCGTGCGATCTCTTGCGTGAAGAGGTCGAGCCAGGCGCTTGGGCTTGCTCTCGAGTTGGGTTGTCGAGTAGATCGCTGATATGTTGGATTTCCTGAGCTTCCTCGATCGATATCGAAGCGCCAGCAGATTTCTCTCGAGTCGCTATTCTTCTCTATCGAGTTGTCTCAGGATCGTCCACGTCTGATCTTTGAGTTTGCCTCAATGAAGTGCAATTATCTCGAGGATTTCTCGCACGCTCATCAGAGTGTTGACCCTATTCACCACCGGAAGTGTCCTTACCATTGCCACGAGGGGTCGCAATGTGTGATCGTCGGGGAGTGACCTCAGTCCTATCTCTAGGAGAGTGATCATCACCTGACGGAAGGACGAAGACCTCCCGTTGATGACCTCCGGTTGCACTCGAAGCCTCCTCGTTCGAGGAGAAGTCGAAAGACACCGTCTGGCGACTTGGAGCAAACCACTCCAGAAAGGGGAATTCTGGGTTATAACCGTCTTCGTCTGCAAATGAGCCCTGCGATGGGATGGTCGAAATCCAGGAAAAGCATGTTCGACCCCATCCTCTATGGGGCTAACCAGAGAGACAGTGCCACCAGGTGCTGCTGAAGCTCCAAAATGATGGCTTCCAGGACTTACCGTGCCTGGTCGGACTGTCTTAGGCGGACTTGAACATTTTTAGGGGGAGGCCTCACCACGTCATGGGTCTACCTCGGAGCAGTCCTGATTGTGGTCGGATTGACCCTAGCCCTTTGAGAAAGTTGATTCCTCATTTGGACGTAACGTTGTGGGGGATAAGGATCACTCCTCAACTCCATCGGTGGAATGGTCTCCTGGATAATAATCTTAGAGGTGACATCACCATCAGATGATACAATACTTGGCTCGTAGTCGAAGCTAGCATCCATGTCGATATCTGCGTAATCAGCCAAGTCGAACCAGTTCTCCTCGTTCCACTCTCCTGCCATGGAAGCATTAGAGTTGGGAGAAAATGAAGGAAACCTAATGACCAGAAGATCCCCATAGTAGGCGCCAACTGTCGTTGTTTTAAAACTAAACTTACGTAATGATTGTTTGATTCGGGGAGTTTCCAAGACTCAAATCATGAAAAGAGAATGACACATGGATTTTTATACAGGTTCGGGGCTTCTTCGGAGAGAATAACAACAATACTCCTGTGTGGCTATATTGAGAATGCTGGTTACAGATCAAGAGAAAGACGGAAATGCAATGTCTTGTGCTCCTGATTGTGTCTTTCTTCCTCTCTCTCTCTCTCTCTCTCTCTCTCTCGTCGTCTAGTGATTCCTCCTTTTATAGCGTGCTCGAAGTGGGCGACAATTTCCAGCTCAAAGGGCGTATCAATGCTTCAGATGATGGTGTAGTTACCGGAGATTACTGTTGGAGAAGTAACGTTCCCACATCGCCAGACAGTTATCACCAGGACAGAGCGATTAATCGTGCAGTATTTCTAGAGAATAATAGCGTATACTGACTATTTAGATGCCCTAATCAATTGGGTCTACTTATCTGTAAGCTCGATCGATTATAGGGTGGTCGTAATTGACCTGGTCGTAGGAGGACTTACGGCCATGAGGTGATCGTAGAAGAACTTACGATTTTGTGTTAGTCGTAGAAGAACTTACGACTATAGGGTGGTCGTAGCTGACCTGGTTGTTGAAGGACTTACGACCATAAGGTGATCGTAGAAGAACTTACGACCATGATGTAGACGTAGAAGATCTTATGAATCCAGCTTCTCCCTTATGAACATTAAGGGGTATACTCAAGAATCATATAATGTTGTCATTATCCATAATAAGGATTACAGATAAATAATTAAATGGGGATTTCTAGATCCACATCATCTAGCCCCCCAGCTTCAAGTGAAAGTACCTACTTGGGAAAGCAGCGGTAGATGATCTTACGACCAGAAGATGGTTGTAGAACGGTTTTCGAAGGAAAGACTCTTCGATTGGTATTTCATTTGACCAGAAACAGACTTGGTCAAGAAGTTTGTAGGAAACCCTACGACTACAAGGTGGTCGTAGAAAATCTTACGACTACAAAGTGATAGTAATATGGTAATCGGAAGTAAATCCTTTCTGACTGATATTTCATTTGACCAGAAAAAACTTAGTCAAGAATGTAATTTCGTTTGAGGTGTAAAGACATACTCGATTTTCTCGAAAAGATAAATTTATGAATCTAAATCGACTCTCATAGACCTGTCTGTTGGAGCGGTTCTCGAAGAGGTGGAAACTGTTGGGTTGCCACGTCTTTAACCCCAAGTGCGCGGTCATCAACGTAAGTGTTTGTTACTCAACATTTATATATGTGGTTTTTCTCGGCTCTCACTGTCCTTTATTCAGAGAGCTCTAGAATAAATTATCACTGTTGTAGAGTACAACAGACAACATGTACAACTGCGACAGGAGAAGGTGGAACTCTGCAAGCAAGTAGAAAGATGGTAAGTCACTATTACTCGTAGCCATTTATGTTTCGACCACTTGCAAGTGCTTATGGGAATTGTCGTAGGAGAACTTACGACTATGTGCTGGTCGTAGAAGAACTTATGACCAGGAAAATATAATAGAAAAACTTACGAGTAGATACTGATCGTAGGAGAACTTACGACCAGAGGAATGTCGTAGAAAAACGTATGACTATGTGTTGGTCGTAGAAAAACTTACGACTAGGGAAATGTTGTAGAAAAACGTACGACTCGATAATGGTCGTAGTAGTTGGTGACCACTCTAAAGACCAACCAAACTGATTCCATAAAGGAGGCGGTCGAAGGAGGAATAAGTTTTGTTCTGGCAAAACTTAAAGGTAATGACTCCAACTTTAATCTACAACCAGTCAAAGCCAACTTCGACTGCTCTGAAGTAGAAGCAGAGAGGTTGATGGAAGATATGCAATCGATCATCGAGGAAGTCACAGAGGATATGTAGATAGAATCTCCTTCGTTGGAGTAGTTTGTAATAGGAACCTGCAAAAACAAGTTTGTTGATATATATGATCATTTCTTCTTCCTGAAAAATCATCTTATCGAGTAGTTAGTAACTCATAAGATAATGAATAGAAAAAGAGATTAACATTAAGAATTGAAGTCATATTAATAACTTTATCCTAACCCCTGACTATTTTCTTAGTTTATTTAGATAAACTAAGTAAATAGTGTTAAAAGGGTTTTCTGAAAAAGGAGAGGTTTGGCTAACTTATAGTCTGTGATCCCAATTATCATGCACTAGTCGTAAGAGTAGTAACGAGTCGACGCTAGGAAGTTCCTTCTAGTGGGCAGGACCACGTGCGAAAAGGAAAGGTTTCGACTAGGTGATGTTACCATCTCCGACTAAATTAATCAAATCACGAGCGGCAACTTGTGTTAGACAAACGACTGGAGTTCGTTTAGAATTCGTTCGACCTGTTCGAGTGGACTCAATAGGTTTGCCCTGGTAGCAAGAGTTAGAAACCGGATGACACTAGGAAGTTCCTTCTAGTGGACAGGACCACATGCAGAGAGGAAAGATTTCGACTTGGTGTTGTATTTTTCTCCGGCCAATTAGAACCAACCGAGTTTACCAAGAGTAGTCGAACAAATTACCAAAGTGTACTCTGCTTAAGAGTATTTTTCAAAACGAATGAAAAAATCAACTAAGGTACTAAGAGTTGGCTCGAAAATATTTCGACTATGTTTGTTGAACCCAAGCTCTTTGTGTTGGCAGTAAAAATGAGGAACGAGTCGACACTAGAAAGTTTCTTCTAGTCGGCAGGACAATGTGCAGAAAGAAAAGGCTTCGACTAGGTGATATTCCTATCCTTTCGACCAGTGTAAAGAAGTGCTGGGTACTAGTCTTAGAAAAACTTACGACCAGGGCTAGTCGAAAAATTATCGAAGCGCTACTCAAAGTAAGACAATAAATATAGAAAGAACCTGATACTTTATTGTCGGGGTGGTTGTATAATAGGGATTACAGATAAATAATTAAATGGGGATTTCTATATCCTCATCAGACAGTATGGAGAATCTTTTCGAATGTGATGTATTTAGCGGTTAGAATGTTTGATTATAAGAATACCATACTGTTGGATTATACCAATATACGTTGGATGGAAGTTAGATTGTAGGAATATATGATCACTAGATATTGATTATACAATTATACAATTGTTGATTGTTGGATTATAGGATTGAATAATTATTGGAGATTGAATCATAGAAATGCGATGTTGACGGAGGTGGATTATAGAAATAAATGATTGATGGATGTCGAATTATAGGAATAAATCTTGGTGGGATTATAGAAATAAATCTTGATTGGGTTATAGAAATATATCTTGGATGGATTATAGAAATAGATCTTGGTTGGATTATATAGGTATATTTTGCTGGATTATAAGAATATATCATTGTTGATATTGGATTGTTGATATCGGACTATAGAAATAGATTATTGTTGGATGTTAGATTATTAGAGATATATGATCGTTGGATATTGGATTATAGAAATACATTATTGTTGGAATATAGAAATGAATCTTGTTTGGATTATGGAAGTATATCTTTAATGGATTATAGAAACAGATTATTAATGAATATCTGATTGATGGATGATAGATTGTAGGAATAGGTTGTATTGGATATTGTATTGTTGAGTATTGGATTGTAGGAATACATTGTATTGGATTACGAGAGTATAGTATTGTTGGATTTGGTGGATCGAAATAATCGAGAAGTATGTGTAAACCTTGTAGAATTAATTGAAAATTTTGGTTATATTAGATTTATGGGGTATGATTGAATAATTGAATTTAGAAGGAATCTTAGTGGAAATGAATGTATTAGTAGTGATTGTTGGAGGTTTAGTTTTGAAAAAATGATCAGGTTTAGGTGATGAATAAATAATGAAGTTGGATTATTATAGTAAGTTATAAATGTAATTCAGGTGCATTGGTTGAATTGTAGAGAATTAATGAGATTAGTGGAGTTAATTGAATAGTAGCGTATGGTTGATCTGCAGTTATTGGTGGAATAATGTAAACAATAACATGGTGGATCAATAGACTTAATAGATTGATTTGGAGTTTATGATTCTAATATTGATGGATGAAGTACTGATCTTGGAATTGACAATGCTTAGACATCAAACCGTCACACCTTGTCGCTCTAAATAAAACTCTAGTTAGTACAATAGTGCTGACAAGACGCTCTTATTGAAAAACTTTATGCTTAGACAAAGCTTAGACTAGAAATATTAAATTTAGGGAATTTAGCCAAATGTTCAACTATGATTTAAAATGAGACTATGATATTGTCTTTACCATAGAAATTTATAAAATGATTTGACATGATAAATAAAATAAAAATTGGTTTGGACTTGGGCGAAATAAATGTTTGGATGGTGCACGTTGATGCACGGGATCGAGTCATTTCTATGATCGAGGTCCAGGGGTTATTTTGGAAAGTCGCCTAAGTCAGTTAAGAACTAGTCTTCGAGCCGCATCTTGCTAAGCACCATCGTACTACCATATGTCCTGTGTGGGCAGGACCTGGCCAACTAATTTACAATATTATAGCATTATGTCCGCATGTTGTTTTTAGGTTTGTGCAGACTATGGTATCAATTCCATGTCTGTCGGGGCTTGTTCCGATCGATGGTATCAATTCCATGTTTGGACATGTTATCCCACACAACAGTGAGCTTTGGGTCGATGGTAAATGACGTCCATGACCTGGGGTTAAGCTCATCGGGCGGGTTGGTGTTAAAGAGTGGTATTGTAAAGGCCTTGTGATAATCACTTAGTCGCACACCTACGAAAGTGTATGAAACGGATATTATAACTGATTATCACATGTGGGTAAAGTTGTACAATCTCTGCAGAGTGTAAAACTATTCGAATAGCCGTGCCCACAGTCATGAACATGTTAAGCAAAGCCACTTAAAATTAGACTTTGATTTTGTTTTCAAAAGACTTTATCAAATGGTTTTGGATTGCGTATCCAATCGAAAAATTGGGTGGTTTGCCATGTGATAGGAAGGTATCTTTCACCACTCTTGGATGAATGTTATCTTACTATAAAACTTCATAATTTAGAAAATGAATTTTAGTTATGGAATAACTATTTTGAAACTTAGTACAAGTATTTAAAAAGAAAATATTGCTTTATGCAAACTCAACCTTGTAAGCCTTCCATTGATATATCCCTGCATGCATTATAATTCTATTATTTGGTGTAACTTGCAGAGCACGGTTATTTGTGCTCACTCTTGCTTAATAAAATATTGTTCAGAGGATAAGAACTTTGCAACTATTGAAGATCTCAATGACTAGGCCACTACCCCAGTCGATTGTCTGTGGCAGATTAGCTGGGTTCTACTACATATTTTTCATCTTCCGCTGTGTTTATTTATTATTGGCTTGTAAGCCTTTCTGGTAATAAACTCTATTATTTTATTAATAAAGTCTTGTGAATTATGGATTTTACCATATTTATTTACTGTGTGAGCTAGCCACTGTTCATGGGACTAGCTTAGAAATGCACAGAGGATTTGGGGTGTTATTCCCGGGTCCTGACAGAGGATTCATCGCAATATCCTCCGTAAACCGCCAATTCCTCAATCCTGCTTTAAAAGCCTGGATGATAGAAGAATATGCGACCTTGGAAATGGAGTTATGGACCTAACTGAACCTCTTGATATAATACCGAAGAGTCTCGTTAAGTTCCTGACGGATCCGATAAAGGTCATCCTCCTTTCTAGGGCAGTCGTACGTCCCCTGGAGGTTAGCGATTAACAGGTCGCGGAGTTGCTCCCAAGTGTAGATAGATCCGACCAGAAGGTTAAGTAACCAAGATCGGGCAGATCCTTCAAGGACCGTGGGCAAGTAGTTCCATCATGTTGTCGTTGCCACTAGCAGCTCTGATGGCGGTAGTATAAATCTGGAGAAATTTTAAGAGGTTTTGAGTCTCATTGAACTTCTGCGTGTTTGCTGATCAAAATTTGTCCGGCTAGCGCACAACTTGGAGTCCTGCCGAGAATGCTCGACAGCCTCTAATCGAGTCATGACGCCTTCTTTGAAAAGCATTCGAATTATAATCGGTTGAGGACCGATTCCTCGAATTAACATACTGAGTATCTGGTGTCCCAATCTGGTCGTGGACGTTGGTATAACGCATTCGACTGACCGCTGGTTTAGGTGATGTCGAAGATCACCTGAGCCAAGTGGTAATTCCTCTTGACGAGGGGGAGGAGTAGCTTCAAGAAAGAGTTGTCTTCCCTCGTGACTCCCTTGTCGGAATCTTCGAGGATGTCTTGGTACCGGATGGTTTCCAGTCCGACCATGTTGCCCCCTGCTAAGGGAGGAACGCTGGGACGAAGTTATAGTGTGACTTTGCAAGTTCCTTTGTTCCATGTACATCTATGTATGTTGCATGGTCTGTTGGAGGATCACCGATACTTTGCCTTGCAAGTTGAACATAACCCGGAGTCTTCCAGAGCAGGATCTGGATTATTTAAAATGTCAAACTTGTTGCAGGTTTCGAATTGTTACCAAAGGTCTTGGGGGGTTCCTGGTAGCAAAAGGTGTTTGATGACTCGAATTCCCCTCCGACCTTCTGGTTTGTCATGTCCGACCCATCATTCGCAGTGGGGGTAGAAATAGGTGAATTAACCGATTGATGTCCACCAGTTCCATTACCTTCGCCATCTCGGGTTGATGGCTGAGTACCTGTGCCATTTCCACCAACGGGTGGTGGCAGGTTACACTGTGGAGGATCGTGCATGACATCTCGATTGGTATCACCGATTGTGTTAACCTTGTGCCTCCAATAGCGGTCTTCCGACGAGCTCCCATCGCAACTAAGGGAGAGCTTTCCATTGCTTCGGCAAGGAGCCTCCATGATGGGGAGCGGTCAGAGATTAACACCTTCGGTGGGCTTTGTGGTGGACTTAGCCTGATCCAGTGAATTCGGATCATACGCTGAGTTTGATCATCTTTACCTGGCATTTGACTGGTGGCAACTTCATTGTCACCCTTACCAGGTGTCAGTTGGCCCCCGGAATACGTAGGATCCGTCGACGAATACTTGTCGCCGATAACTGTATCGAGAGTACATTGACCCTCTGATTGTGGTGTTGGACTTTTGTTGTCGTTCTTACCGGTCGGAAGAACCGGGCTTGCAGAGGCGTTCGTATATTCTGAACTAGTCGAAACAACCAATTCCTCTGGGTGCGCCACTGATAGTGGCGATGAATCTTTCTTCATCCGGTCGATCTCGTTCATCTCAGCGAGCAGCGAGCCTGCGATGGAAGAGGATGATGATGACATTGCATCATGATCCATGGCGCGGATGCATACGTTCATATCGAGGTTAGAGTAGTCCTCCAAGTCGAACCAGTTTTTCTCATCCCAAATTCCCGCCATGATCGCATAAGCGAGAAAGAAACAGAATGGAAATGAGGATTACTGGATGAAGAAATCTTCAAGAACTCAATGCCTTAATCCCCACGGATGGCGCCAGCTATCGACGATCGAGTCGCCGATCTTACGAAATATAAAGAGGAAAATGACTAAGTCCTTGGGGAAGAATGGGGGTTGCTCTTTATTGCAATGAACTGACTATTACATAGGGTGCCTCCGACAAGGCTTGTGTATTGTCTTTGGATGCGGATCGTTCCTCCTTTAAATTCCGATGGAGAGGTGGCACTTACTCCTAGAGAAGACGTCTCCTGGAAGTGACGCGTCTGGTCGGGGAGGTAGTTCCAGTAACTGATCACCAGTTGGAGTTGGCAGTACACAAAACTGTCAAGAAGTTGTTTTGTCAGTGACTTAGGGCCAGAAACGTCGTGTAGATTGGAGCAATTAAGGCGCATGTTCCATTCATCACATGGAAGGGATATACTTGAAATTGAGTCTAAATGCTAGTTCAAAACTTCTACAAGCAGCCATCTGGTCGAGCAATAGGCAAAGGACCCCTTCCGACTAGGTTACTCATCAAGTGGACTCTACGATTCTAATGATCATAGGGGTCGTTAACTATGAGGTTTACGACCACATAGGCTATGTGACTTTTAATTAATATTTATGAATTTAATCCTCGTCATCACTCTTTACCAGTCTTCTTGTCCTAGTGTTCATGCTCAGAATGAGGTTGCTAAGCACAAACATCGTTATCTGATTGAGACTGCCTGCACTCTTCTCCTTGCCTCTCACGTTCCACCACAGATCTGGGCTGATGTTGTTTCTACAACTACATATCTCATCAATATGTAGCCTTTCACTACTCTTAAGAGTGTCGGTCCTATAGAGCGTCTCTACTCTCGAGCCCTCCAGTACACTCACCTTCGTGTTTTTAGTTGTATTTGTTTTGTTCTGCTGCAGCCTCGTGAGCACACCAAACTATCGGTTCAGTCAGTTGAGTATGTGTTTCTTGGTTATAGTTCTGAGCATAAGAGTTATCGCTGCTATGATCCTTCTGCTCGACGGATCAGGATTTCATGAGACGATATCTTTGACGAATCTCGACTTTCTTCTATCGAGATTCCGCTCCTTATCGTGTTTCCACCGTTGAGTCAATTTCGTGGTCGTCTTTTTCTGACTATTCACCTATTTCTCTACTATCACAACCTTCTCCTGGTCTATCTCTAGTAGTTTCTTCTGTACGTCCGCCTCCGGTACTGCCTCCTGCAATATCGTCTCTTGTTCCTACAGCAACACCATCTCATTTCTCTGATTTTCACTACTCCAAGCATCCTCGTTATTCACCAGTCTCCTCTCCTAGTCTCTTGTCAACACCCACATCTGATCCTCCTGATAATGCTCATCGTTACGCCCTTCATGACCGGACATCCCTTCGACCTCCTGGTCGTCTTCGCTTACCGTCGCAGAAGGGAGTACTTTACAATATGTCCATTCCATGCTCTCATGTCAAAAGAAAAAAAAATGTTCATCCGATGATCAGAGAAAGGCAACACCTGTATGATGCACAACCTCTGTTATACATGTATGTTTCGGCGATCATCTCAGCAGCTCAGTCCTTTACAAGGCTCAATTATTATGCGGAGACCGTTACATTTACATGACTGTTCTGAACCTGACAGAAATCACAACATGTGAACAGCCTGAAACCACAAGGGGATAGATAGCAATACACTCCATAACCTATTAGCATATACAAATAAAATTCTTGAAGAGCGGCTGAAGAAAAATAGTATGTGGTCCGTCTTGCAAGGAAGGCAGACTAGCAGAGGGAACTCTGATCGCAGATGAATTCTAGGCTCTGCTAGGATTTGCCCTTGAGCTTCTTTCGTGGTTTCAGGTCAATCACAACGACACTAATGTCGTCCTCGCTCCCTTTAGTCAGAGCTAGCCTCACAAGACAATCAGCAGCTGCTTGTGCAGCAGGGTTCATAATAGGTTCACTGCCTTCATCAGAACATGTACCATCGTTGTTCTTGTACCACAGAAGGATCTGTCGGCGTGCAACTTTGCATGCGTCCTCATTTGACATGACGTCCCACAGCCCATCACTAGCCAGAATGAGGCAGTCATCATCTTTTGCCCGAGGAATAACAGTGACTTCTGGCTTTGGAATCAGAAATGGTTTCAGATATTGGTCCCCTGCAAGGAGATAGGCGATTTCCGCTTAAAGTTGATAAGAGATAGGAAACTACAGACAAACGTTATCCAATGCACAGAGAAACTGGCTGAACTAATTTCTTAGTTCAACTAAATTTTCATATGGAATTGGAAGAACAGTGTTGTCCAAATGTAAATTCTGGAACTATTCAGACGGTGCCAGATATGTGAACAAATACAACTAATACCCAGTATTAGCCATGGTCACAACTGCCAGCGCCACTTGCATGCATCATAACATAAAGTATATAGGGTACCTTTGTTCCTTCAATAAGGGAGGCTTTTCTACTTTGGCGGGTACCTTAAGCACATCTGCATACTAATCTGAATGTTTTCACAAGAATATATTTAACTGAACTTCATCCCCATCCCCAAATTTCCAGGTAAGGAAGCAGAACATGATTGAGAAACACACACTAATCTTAAACATGATTTCTCTCAGATAAAAACAAGCTGTGGAATGAAGTTGCAAGTTGCTAATATTATGAAACTGAGCATTTCTTTACTGTTATAATTTACGACCTGAAATGAACTAATCTGAGAGCAGACAATCTCAAAAATTCAAATAACAGCTGAAATGGACATCTGACCTTAATAATGCATACACATGACAACGTAGTATGTAAACAAAAAAGGGAATAAGTCCAGTTTATTCCCTTCAACTATCAAAAAAGTCTGGTTTACCTCCTGAACTTCAAAACCGGTTATTTAGCCCTCCTAATCTTTCAAAACCGGTTTAAAATGCACCCTGAGGTGGTTTGGCAGGGTGGTTGCGCTGATGTGGAACCAAATCAGCATGGTTTTGCCATGTTAGCAGGCACATCAATATATTTTTACCACCATATACTCTCTTCCCGTCCACACACACACTCCTCTCCTCACTCCTCCCCTCCCCTCCGTGATCTGCCTCTTGGCGCCACCGTTGTTGCCCCTCTCTGTGCTCCGTTGTCTCTTCTCTCCCTCGCATCCTCGCCCTCCATCGCCTCCCCTCCCACTCGGCACTCGCTGTTGCCCTCCTGTCGCCGTCTCTCTTCCTCGCCTCCAGATGTCACCGCCTCTCGCCCTTCCCTTTGGCCACCGCCGAATCTGAGCCATGGTCACACGGATCGACAGATGGTGGATTTGGTTGGCGGGGTGAAACTCGTCGACAGCAGGAGGCGGCGCTGGGGAGACGAGGAAGGAGCAAGAGGCGGCGGTGCGGGAAGATGGCAGAGGGTACTGAGGAGAAGCAAGAGCCGCCTCCCTTCTCACACTATCGCCACCACTTCCAAGTTCCAAGAAGAGGAGAGATAAGAGTGGGGAGAGAGAGAGACGACTCCAAGATCCTACCTGCATTGTGCTCTCGATCCGAGCGGCAGGTTCGCTCCCTCTCTTTCCCCTGCGATGGATCAAGACAACAACGACCGCTCGGTGTTGAGTCTCGCGGCGGTCCGGCGCTCGCTGCGGGCGGGCGTGGAGAAGTCACGGGTGTTGGGCCCCACCTCAAGGAGATCCAGGTGGCGCTACCGGCGCTCGAGGCCGCCGTCCGCCCGATCCACAAGGCGAGCTCACGCCATGGGCCGCGACATCAACCGCGTTGTCAGGCCCGCCGCGGCCGTGCTCAAGGTGTTCGACGCCGTGCACGGCCTCGAACCGCCGCTCCTCACCTGCGGTGCTGCGGCCGGGGAGCTCCCCGGTTACCTTGCCGTGCTTGGGCGGCTCGAGGAGGCTCTGCGGTTTCTATCGGATAACTGTGGCCTCGCAGGCCAGTGGCTCGCGGACATCAAGTACCTCGGCGACCACGGCCTCGCCGACCTCGGCGTCACCCTTGACGAGCTCAAGAACCCCTCCGGTGACCTCGACGGTGGCCTCCTGGCCGCCGCCCTTGACATGCTCGAGGCCGAGTACCGTCGCATCCTCGCCGACCCCTCCACCCCAATCGCGATGCAGCAGCTCATCTTCCTCGCCGACCTCGAAGTCACCCTTGACGAGCTCAAGAACCCCTCTGGTGACCTCGAGGGTGGCCTCCTGGCCGCCGCCCTCGACATGCTCAAGGTCGAGTACCGCCGCATCCTCGCCAACCCCTCCGCCCCACTTGCGATACAGCAGCTCATCACCACCTCCGCCTCCATTGCATCGTCTCCCATCCCCCCGCCGCTGTCCACAATCTCAGCCTGATTCTCGACTGCCTCATGGCCAATGGTCGGCAAGACCGCTGTGTGTCCGTGTACGCTGATGCAAGGGGAGGCGTGGTGAGTGCCAGCCTTCGTGCCCTTGGTCTCGACTACTTGCGCAACCCGGCTGATGACGCGCAGGCATTGGGAAATACATGCTGAGTTGATAAATCCGGCCACGTGTGTAAAACTGCCCCTTCAAATCGGCATGAGGGCTTTAGTGGCCGGATTTTGCAAATTTAGGGGATTAAATAACCGGTTTTGAAGTTCGGGGTAAACCATACTTTTCTGATAGTTGGAGATAGTAAACTGGACTTATTCCAACAAAAAATCACCCAAGCTACAAGCTTTATCATGGAAATTGTGGCACAAATTCAGTGTAATTGCGCACAGGTCAATATGAACAATAAACAATTTTCATACAATTCACCTGGATGTTCCCTATAAGTTCAAAAGTATTATCAATAATGGCCCAGTTTTCAGACACTCAAGACTCTTGCTAAATATTAAGGTCAAGATAACTTCTTTTTAGACAGCACAAAGACTGATGGTTTCAAATAGGCTACGACTGATTCAAATACTGTCGTTTACTGAATCTCAGACCCATGCAGCAATATGCCAATGTGGACTTAGAACTACTGCTGCTATGGCTGTTTTATTGCACCGAATCAAGTAAGTTCGTATTATGCTGCATAGGCAGCACAGTTTTACAACAGGCCCATGTACTGCTATGACCTTACTTATGTAACATTTTTTGTCTGTTCATTCCAACTTACAAAGAAATGCCTTCCAGAGTTACTAAAGTGCCTTATAGAGCTGATGTTCGGTACAATTTGGCCTAGCTAACTTGTGTCTTTAATTGGTCAAAAAGTAACCAATTGGTGCTTAGGCCTCACATTCCAAGCTTTGCTATACAGTTTGCTTGACATCATCAATAATTTCGTCTATCCAGTAAGCTTGGGCATGCAAAAAAGCAGAAGACTTACCGATTGACCGTGACATAGCGAGTATACCAGAGACGCGATAACCATTCCAGTCGATGACCTTCCCACCTGCGGCCTCAATCCTTGCACGCTCATCTTTCCTATCAGGCTGGAACACCAAAGCATAATCAGATAGAATTTACCTTAACTAATGGACTCTTTAACTGAATCGTGAAGTTCGATTTGTACTTTGTGATCGATGGACAGAGCAATCGGCTCCTTCCCGCGGCAGAGCACAACGCGTGAATCTCCGCAATTCGCAGTAATCACATGAGAAGAGCAGACAACCGCAACAACAGCTGTGGAGCCCACGTTGTTGCCGCCAACAGGCCCCAATCGGAACTCCCTGACGCCATTGTAGAACCTGCTTGCTTTCCCCGACACCTCATCATCCACCGTCTGGAAACAATCACCGAAAACCTTCTCCCAGTGCTCCTTCATGTTCACCTCCCCCATTTCCCCCAATTCCCCCAACCCCCTGCCAGCTCTCAGCACCTCTCTTAACACGACATGGATCCTATCCCGGCAGTATTTCGCCACCTGCACAAACGATAGGGAGCATGCGTAAGAGACCTCGAGGTTAGTGTGTTCGTCTGAGGCAAGAACCACACAAGAAGATAACCTCCGAGCCGCCGTGTCCGTCGTACACGCCGAACAGGTGCGCCGGCAGCCGGAGCGCTGTGGCGTCGAAGTCGAGCCCGAGCCCGTCCAGCTCCCGCCTGCTCGCGAGCATCCGCACCGGCAAGTCAGCGAAGCGCGGCACGGCGGCGCACGCGTCCTCCATCTCCACACCGCGGCCGCGCGTCGCGGCGCAGCCCCACAGCGGCACGCACTCCATGAGGTACACGCTCCTCTTGCCGCACCCGGCCCCTGCCGCGCGCGCCCTGCCGCCAAGATCCGGCGGCCTCTCGGCCCCACCTGCGCATTCCGCCGAGCACGCCGCGCCCCCTTCCCCGGCGAACACCGCCGCCGCCATCACAACAGCAATGACCCCGAAGCTACACCAGGAAGCGAGCGCGAGCTGTGGCTTCCTGTGCACGAAGCAAGGGGACAGCGAGCGAGAGAGAGAGAGGTGTGGTGACGAGGAGGGAGAGTGGGGGTTCGGTTTGGTTCGGGAGGACTTGTACCAGACCAGGTGGCGCAGGGCGTGGGGGAATGTGAGTGGAGGGGTGAGGGCGTTGTGTGTTCGGGGGAGGAGGAGGGGATGCGGGGGAGCGAGACTTGCGACTTGGGAGAGAGAAAGCAGGAGGGACAAGGAAGCGCGATGTGGGAGGACGTGATTGGATGTGCCGTCTCCAACAGGTCTCGTTTCTAGGTTCTGCTGCTGCCGCTGCCGCTGCCGCGTGCTGGTGCCATGGGTGGACTTGCTTGTTCTTGTTTGCTCCGTCGCTCCCATGAGATTTCGGTGTCTGGCTGTTAGACCTGCACACCTCTGCACAAACAATTCTGTTTTGGTAATCAACTTTGAAGAACGCAGCAACTGTACTTTGGTGGGATAAATAATAATAATAATCATATAACATCCTCACACGCGGCGAGTGATTTTAGGGCATATTTGGTTTACTAACGTAAACGCCGTCAAATGTTATGCGGTAGCGGTTTAGTTCTTTGCTATAATTTCGGCGTGTCACAGTTCTTTAGCCTGGAGCCCACCTGGTATGGTATAGATTCGTATCTTTGCCAAATCTTGCCTTTGGTGTGATCACCAATTTGTTAACCACAAAAGTATGATAAATCACACTTTTGTCACGGCTAGGTGTGGTAGTAAACCAAATATGTCTTTAATATTTTGAGTTAGGAGTATAATTACACAGTTTCTTATGTCTGTCTCTTAAACGATACTAATGTATATATGGGTATTCCTTTGTAGAAAGAATACTTTCCTTGTGTGCTCGTGGCAGGTACTTTCTCATGCAGAACCAAACCTATAGCAGTTTCAGCTTCTTCCAACCAAGGAGTATCGCGTAATGTTTCGTCTTTCTTCTATCCAGGCAAGGCAGCAAGTTGTTGATAATGTTCTAGAATATCGTACACTTGGTCACTGTCATCATAAATTAGAAATTTGCAACTCACTCAAACAAATCCTAAAGAACCACGGGATATTTTTGCTAGCCCTGGTGACTCCAAGTATTTAGGAGTACTAGGAGCTCACCCGCGCTGAACACTGCCGAGGTTTGCAAGGAACTTTCGTTAGGCGTTTGTAACTATTTGTTAAATTTATGTAAACTGAATCAGCAGTGTCTTTGTTCTATCGATCTGTGAACTATGCACGGCTAGAGGTCTTAAAGGGAACGAGTAAATGCTTTTTATGCTGTCGTAAAGCATGCTGGCGTAACACACAATTACATGTAGTAAAGCTTTTTTTTGTAGTGTTTATGGCACATGAATTGTGCGCAGGAATTTGGATTGTTAGACACCTGAAGCGTAATTAGAGTAGGGTTGATTGAAGCAGAATATGTTGTCAAAAGATGAATGGTGTGGATATTTCGAAGATGATATACAACTTGAAGCAACACTATAAGTGCGTATCATAGATGATATGTTTAGTATATGATATAAAGTGCAAAGGTTAGGTCTTTAAGCATAGTTGAGATTGAACTATATATGTACAGAACAAGCTTCTACAGCGCTAACAGGAGAACTAAAAGGACGAAGGTTCTATATAGCAGCTTCAAACATAATTCTGGAGTTAGTAATTAAAAAAGCAGGTGGATCAGGTGCAGGATGGTAAAGTGGCGACGATGATTTGTTTAGTAATTGTAGTTTCAGTGTTATGTTATAGAAAAGCAAATGAACTAAGTGCCTGAGTATGTGATAATGGTTGTAGCTTAATCTAGTTCTATTGTTTTTTTTTTCCATTTTTCCCCTCTCTAGGAAGGTTTTTTTTTTTCCTAGTGCGAGGTATCAGACAGGGAGTACTAAAACGTGTTGTAGCATGATTTTTTTTGGGAGGTTAGAAGGAATTACGAAAGTGAATTAAAGAATTATGCTAAGTCGTTTCTGAAAATAAATGGCATGTTTAAGTGAGAATAGTAGGTATATGTGAAACACTGAGTAGGTTGACGAATGTTGCTGATCTGGGTAGCATGCAAGTTGAAATGGAGCTTAGATTTAAAGGTTGTATGAATACCTTTGTATCTACGTTTTGCTCTGTAGCTTGCGGTATCAGTGAATAAGGTGCGACGAACAGAGTGCAATAGAGGGGTGTTTTCTGGGCTGCATTGAACAATGTGTATCAACAGTTAAAGGACGGGGGAGTGGAGTTCAGAGAAAAGCATTCATAGTGATACTAAATACCCTGAGGAAGCATCTGATGATTTTTTATTATTATTATTTTTTTGTTTTTTCAATGGACATAGGTGTAGTCCGTGGAGTGTCATGGAGATGTCATGAGGTCGAAAAGGGAATTATTTATGATATAGAAAATATGTGGATATATAGAGAGGAACATATCAGGTGAAAGCAGCATAAAGTATTGGAAATTAGGTAGTGGTCGGTAACTATGGGACAGTAGATAGGTAATATTAGATGATGGATTGGTGTTGTGTGGCTGTGTTTTACAATGAATAGAAAAGCATAAATCTGAATTGTAGTAGTGTAACAGATTGATCGTTCTAAATGTTGACAAAAGGAGAGAAAAAAACATGTAAATAGATGTGTATAGACAGGGTGTGATAAGTGAGCATTAATAGCAAGGAGGAACAATGCAGAGCTGATTGTGTTAGGATTCTATGGTCATTGTAAATACCTAGATCTGTATTTTATGACTGATACATTCGGAATAAAATTGTAATAGAGAACAATCTCTTGTTTTTAATGCACACAACAATTGCAGTAAGAGTATGTAAGGGCATTTTAAAGGTGATAATATAGTATATTTGAAATATTTTGAAACAAGATATTGGCATCGAAATTAATGAGCAGCCCAGAGCAGATTAGTAATGCATTAGACTTTGTATTAGCTCAAAGCCAGATGTATGGTGTGTTTGATGCATTAGTAATGAAGACTTCGGTGTGTCTTTACAGCCATGAGATGATGTTTGTGGCTCGATCCGAGGGCTCGGATGATGTTGTTTGGTGTGTTTTTTTTTTTGTCAGGCATTGATGTGGACCATCGTGAGGCATAATATTGAAGATAAGTTCATATTTAGTTACTTGCCTCTCTCTACATGAGTCTAATACAAATAATAGTTAAACTAATAGTATACAAGTATATAATTTCGAATGTATGTGTACGTGTAAAGCAGCAGTATATAAGCATAATGAATAGAAACATGAAATAAAATGATCGTTATAGAAATTAGAAAAATGGGCACCTAAGTCGGAACATCCATCACCATGGAATTTCCCTCGGATAGATTAAAGTTCATTCGAAGATCACAGAATTTACTGATGCAGTTGCAAGAGGGTGCATGACAAAATTAGCAAATAGCTCATTAATTCATGGGTTTCCTAAGTTGTTTCTCTATGGTTCCACGAATCTGCACACGAGAGACAAAAAAAAAGAGATAAATTACACTACAGTTCGAGTATATATTGTTAATCATTGTCACTAGGATTTAGAATTGATTTAAAAATCAATGAAAATACTTATAAGGGTAATATTTTGCAATGTTCCATTCATTAAGAACAGGTGTGCGTACCTCTTCAAGAGGAGGCGGAGGAAGCGAGTCCTGCTGCTATCATACTCTAAAGTTTGATTATCTATCTAAACCTACTCTCTCGTTAGTACCATATAACACAGCGAGCAACATATAACACACACACACACATATATATATTTATAGAGACACATACACACGTCTCGAGGGGAACACAGTACTTATTAAGGCGGAGGAAACAAAGAGTAAATATGATTAAATCACTACATGACTATCCATTCGACTAATGATTCTGCATTCATGAAATCCTGATCACCAATAAAAAATTGTAATAGCAATCGTACTTATTTTACAAAACATTTTTCAAGAAAAGAGAGAGGTCTCTAACACGATCTCTTTGACGTCATCATGCTGAACTTTCACAACGACTTGTTTGCCATCTGTCAGTTGAACAATAAACTTGTGCTATCTGTCATGAAATGTTCAAAAAAAACTCATATGAGCATACTATGAATTTCCATCAAATAACTTAAAGTTCATTCAAATACCCCAGAACTTACTGATGCAATTGCAAGAGGGTCCAGGACAAAATTAGCAAGTAGATCAGTCATGGTTTCCCAAGTTCTTTCTCTATGGTTCTACGAACCTGCACATGCGATAAAAAAATCAATATAAAGATAAACTATTCTACAGTTAGCATATACATTGTTAATCATTCTACAGTTAGCATATACATTGTTAATCATTGCCATTAGGATCATGTGACATCCCGATTTCGGATGGTAAATAGTGTCTCCGTTTTGTTTTCGCCATTCCATTTGTCGCTTTGTCGCTTAAATTTCAAAACTCTAAGCTTCCCTAAGCTCGGGTTTGTGTTTCAAACCTCCATTCAAATCCCACAATCAAAATTCAAATTGAATTCGCCCTTTTCAGTTTTGAACCCTTCCCAAAATCAGCCTCCCCGGTTTGCTTGCGCCCATCTCCATCTTTCTCCAGCCCACTTAATTTTTTTCTTTCCCTCTCAGGCCAACTCTTTCCCATCCTCTTTCTTTTATTCCTCCCGGGCCAATTTTTCCCCAGCCCAGCCGACTCCCAGTCCACCTCCTCCCGCTACCTCGGCCTGACCCACTCATTTTCCCCCCGGCCCGCGGCCTGCCTTCCCCTCCTTATCCCTTTCTTCCCCGATCCGCTAATTTTCTTTTCGCCAGCCTCTTTCTTCTATCTCCCGGCCTAGCCGACTTCACCTCCCGCCCCGCTCGCCCCTGCCCTCTCCTTTTTCTACCGTCCGGCCCAGCCGATCTCTTCCCCTCGGCTGACTCGCTCGCCCCTTCTTCCTCCCCAGATGCGTCGACACTCCCTCACTCTCTCTCTCCTGCATCGCCTCTTCTTCTCCCCCTCCTTTCTTCACCGCCTGGCCCCAGCCAAGCGCCGTCCCACCACTGCAGCGCCGCCCCCACTCCCCACTTGCTCCTCTTCTACGCTCGCCCCCACCTTCCATGCCGCGCCGCCTCCACCTGCTGCCCTGCAGTGCCGCCCCCACACCTCTGCCGCGCCATCTCCTACGCCCGCCCCCATCCGCACGTCACCTCCACCTGCCTCCGGTCGTCGCTTCTGTCACCATGACATCAGCACCGTCTTTTACTCTCCTTGTGCATGCTTCCGACCCGGACCAAGCCGTGCCGCATCCCCGGTCAACGCCTCAACCCGGTCTGTCGCCAGCTCGACTTGCCCCGCCTGCGGCGCCGTCCCGTCGAGCTGCGCCCACTCCGTGCCCATGCCGCGCCCACGCCGTCGCCATGCCGCCAGCTCATTGCCGCCATCCCTCCCCCCCCAGCTCCCGGCTAGCGCCTCCGTCTCCTCCCTGCCTCACTCTCTCCCCTCCCTGGTAAGTGCTCCAAAGCAATCGCCCAGTCTTCGGTTTCTTCTCCCCCGTTTCCGGCCGATTGGAGCCCCACCACCGCCATCCTCCTCGACACTCCACAGTCGAATCCTTGAGCCGAGCACCTCCTCAGCGCCGCCTTGCTTCTACGATTGCCGGCCGCAGCTCCCTGCAGCCGAGGATCGCCGCCGCCGTGCTCCTCCCCGCGTCGCTCTCAACTCCCGTCGCCGGCACTTGGAGCGCCGAGGCGACACCCCAGTGCCTCCCCGCCCCGCCGACCGCTCGGTAAGACATCCCGCTGCCCTAGTCCCCTCTCTGCCGATTGCTCTCTCTATGGCCGAGCCCTCCCAATGCAATGACAACGATTTGATCAGCAGAATGCGTGTGATTGTTTGCCTCATCGCCCTTTATTGTTGGTTATTGCTTCATCAGATCAGTTGTTGTTGTGGCAGTAAATTGATTGTTGATTTTTGGTTAAATGGTCATCAGTATCAATGTTGTTGGCAGTGAGTATGCTCTGGCATTTGAAAATCTGTGTTGTTTTGGCAGTAGGATGTTAGCAGTGATTGGTGTAGCCGGCAATTGAAGTTCTGCATTGATCTAGCATTTGAATGCCCTGTTAGTAATCTGACAATTGAAGGAAACATGTGTGTGTTGAGCTGGCATTTGAAACCTCTGTGTTTAATCTGTCAATCGGAAAATATGTGCTTGAACTTGCATTTGAATCTGTATTATATCTGACAACTGAGAATTTGTGCATTAGGTCAGTAGGTTAGTGGCAGTGAATGGAGTGATTTGGCAAATGAAATTTGTGTTTAATCTGACAATTGAATCCTTGTGTTTTGATTATGGAAAACGAAATCTCAGTGGTTGGATTGGCAGTGAATTGATTGTTGATTGTTGTCAGTATCAGTGTTGTTCGACAGGGGAGCTAGTAACTAAAATCAATGTTTATAATCTGGCTTTTGATTGTGTGTTAATCTGTCAATTGAAATCTTGAATCTCAGTGTGATTGTTTAGCAGTGGATTGAGTAGCAGTCAACTGAAATTCTATGTAGTAATCTTGCAATTGATTCCATGTGTAGTAATCTGGAATTGGAGTATCTGTGTAGTTAGCAATTGAACTCCCTATTTTTATTCTGATAATTAAAGATCGGTTTTTGAGCTAGCAATTTAAATCACTATGTATTATCCGACAACTGAAATTGGTGTTGATCTGTCATTTGAGAATATGTGTTGCTCTTGTATTTAGATTTGGTGTAGAACTTGTAGTTAAATTATTTTTCACCTGTAGAAGTATAATCTTGCTATCTTCCAAATCCGCAGTGGTGTTACCCTGCTTAAGCTCCTTCGACCTTACCCTCCTTTGTTTCTTCCATCCCGGCAGAATTTTTCTGTCATTTCTCCTTTCGCTCAACTGATCGTTTGACTCTGTCAAACATCCTAGCGTCGCTCAATCCCCTCTCTCAAGCTCGTCCTCCGTGATCTTATTTAAAGCTCTTGTGTTTTATTTGGTCTTTTGAAGTTCTTTGAATTTATTTTGTTTTTTAATCGTTGTCGCGTAATTAGAAATCGAAGCCCAGAAGAATCAACGACTTGAGTAGAACCAAGATTCAAGCAAAGACGTAGACCAAGATTTTGAACCCCTGTTCAAGAAGGCCTTGAGTAAGATCAAGACTGGGTAAAATAGCCTAGGCGAGTCAACACTTTGATCATGTTGAACCTACATTTTATGCAAATTATATTCTTTTAAAATATCAAATTGTATGCTTTAATTTCCTATGCAAATGTATGTCAAAATCCCTAAGTTAGTTAAATGCCTAGTTGATGATTAAATAATTATTATCCCATTTCCTTGATAATTGAATTCACCAATCCTTGTCACCCTAGTAATTATATGATAACCTACTAGTTATAGGCCGTACTTAAACGCCATGCTAGTCTTGTTTAAATACCGGGGTATTACTACCCCAATTCATCATTCTCTAAATCATAACAAATGTTTTGGGCAGTCATTGGGGAGAATGACTGAATTGATTGAGATAATTTGTTTTCTACTTCTTTAAAACCCTAAAAACTGCTAATACCCAATCTGGACGGATGGAAGGAAGGTGGGTGCCGTCGAGCACGAGAATGGTTGGTATATGGTATGAACCGCCTAGATAATCTTAAGAACTTAATCCTGTGATGATCTCCTATTGTAAAACAGTACAACCACAAGTTTATAATGGTGTCGACCTGGCTAAATAATTGGTGTCCTTTTGTACGAGCTGCACCATTGGGGGACTCCCCTTCGCCGTGAGCCCACGAGGCTACGGGTTGGGGTATGTGACTTGCAGGACCCTAGGCGTAAGTCGCATGGCGCAAGAGGGGGTCTGGGTAAGTGGTTGTCGGGTCCCACGGGAGCGAAACCCTACTCAGATGAAACCTTAACAGGTGTGGCAAATACCGAGGGATGCCTTGTGATAATCTCCCCTTGATTCACATGTCAAAGGTAACATGTGTATATATCAGGACGATTATCTCTTGTGGGTAAAGATGTACAATTAAAACTGTTCGAACAGTCGTGCCCACGGTCACGGGCGGGCATGCGGAGCTTACAAGATATAATTCTATTTCAAAAACTTTTGTGGATGTGTTGAAAAATATGCGGAGCTCACCTAGCCCTTGATTTGGATTTTCCCTAGGTATTCTTACCCAGTGTTTGTAATAGGTGGGTGTGACCACTATCAAAAATAAGCATAAGGTGGAGATAGCCTCTGCTGTTATTAATTATTGCATAATTTATCTCTTTAATAAAATAATTTTTAAAAAAAAATTCTAGGTGGTAGGAATTTGTATATTATGATATTTATAAATGTTGCTTTACACAAATAAAAGAACTCGAGCCATCCTTGTGAAGCCTTGCATATATATATATATATATTACATCTGTTGTGTTCGCTCGCGAGCATGGTAGTTGTGCTCATCCTCGCTCTTTTCCCCAAACCCTCAGAAATAGGAACCCTGAAGCTTTCGACTACTGCAGGGATCCAGAAGTCTGAAGACCCAGGAATTATTGAAGCGTAGTTTAGACCTTAGCTGTTCTAATCTCACCTCAGTCTAGCTGACTCTGTCGGTTCTTGGGTGCCTCCTATATTGTCCGAGGTTTTCGGATAATATCGGGCGTACACGGATTCCCCAGTCACTTGCATGTGGAGAGATGTGCCATCACCTCTTTGCTTTCGTTGTTGCTTCTTCTATCTATTGTAATGTATTCCTTTGGCATGTTCGGCCTTTATTGTAAAAATTAGCCTGAAGCGGTCTGTGTAAACTCTGATGTGTAAATTAATGAATGGAATGATTCTACGCTATGTATGATTTGATTCAGCAATATGCTTGTGAAGTGCTATCTACTGATCCAGAAAATAGCACAGCAGTTTCACAAAGGAATCCAGAGTGAGAAATCTGGGTGCCTACAGATCAGGATTGATTTATAAATCAAGGAAAATACTTGTGAGGGTAATAATTTTCAAGCTTTTATTCATCAAGAACAGATATGCATACCTCTTCAAGAGGATGTGGAGGAAGCGAGTCCTGCAACTGCTTGAGGACATTTATGTAGGGTTCAGGAAACACATCTTCTCTTGTGGGCAAATATTGGCCCATTTTCACCCATAACCCTTCTACCTCTATCATCAGGTTCAGAACACGGCGAGCGTTTCGCTCGTGTTTTTTTTGGTCTATATAGTGTTCTTTTTGCTACTGGTAACCCATTGAACTCTCTTCTGAACAGTCTATAATGTAAAAGTGTGTGGGTTGAAGCAATTCATTTCCATAACAAAGAAAAGTTTCAAGTAATCGGTTTTCATTATACATGAGAACAAACAAATTGCTCGTTTGTTTTTGTCCATATAGCATTATTTTTGCTATTGGTGACCTATTTTTGCTATTGGCAACCTATTAAACTATGCACTCACTACTACAAAACAGGTTATAGAAGACGCCTCATTGAACCGTCTGTGATAAAATAATCACAGACGGTTCCAAGACGAATCGTCTGTGATACCGAGAATATCACAGACGGTTCGTGGTTAGAACCATCTGTGATTTTAGATTTACTATAACTTGGATTTTTACCATGGTTTGAAATTACTAACCATAGTAAGGAAAATTACTAACCATGGTAAAAATCCCAACCATGGTAAATTCGAAGAGTAAAAAAAATTCCAAACCATTGTAAAACCCTAAAATCACAAGCGGTTTTATACAAAAACCGTCTGTGATGAGACGCTTATCACAGACGGTTCGTGATACGAACCGTCTGTGATACTTGGGCGGGAAAACGAAAATCTGCACTTAATGGGTGGCCTGCCGAAAATCTCTCTATACTAACAGAGTCCTTCATCTCCTCCTTTGCCATCTCCATCTCCTCCTCTTCCATCTCCGTCTCGCCCTGACCTTGCGCTCCGACCTCCCCTGAGCTTGTCGCCCGCGGCCTCCACCACCTCGCCCCAGCCTCGTCGTCGCCGGCCTCCCACGACCTCGTCGCCCCCGCCCTCCTCTACTTCGTCGCCCCGTTCTCCCCTGAGTTCGTCGCACGCGGCCTCCTCCACCTCGCCCCGGCCTCATCGTCCCGGCCTCCCATGACCTCGTCACCCTAGCCTCCCACGACCTCACTCTATCTACTCCCCCCTTTTACTCTGTGATGTGGATTACTACTGTGATGTGTTAGTACTCTGTGAATGGATTGAGTTGATGCTACTGTGATGTGGGTGATGCATGCCGTGTTGTTTTTAGTGCTCTGTGAATGGATTGAATTGATGCTACTGTGATGCTATGGCTATTATGGGAAAGCTAGCAAAAAGTTCAATCCGAAAATCAATATCATATTCATTCGTGAGGCTCCAGACGAAGTGAAAATCCGTTTTTATTTTTTTTATCATAGAAAAAACTATCACAGACGGTTTTAAACAAGAACCGTCTGTGAAAATATACTATCACAGACGGTTCTATTCACGAACCGTGCGTCAAAGTAGACTATCGCAGCGGTTCGTGAATAGAACCATCTCGTGATAGCCTTTTCACGAGCGGTTCAAAAGCCGTCTGTGATGACTTCGTGTCATCACAGACACAAAAATTCAGACGGTTCAAAAACCGTCTGTGATGATGGTTTAAAATCGTCTGTGATGAGCTTTTGTGTAGTAGTGACTGGCTAATAGATAACCAAGATTGCAACTAAATAGTTTAGCTAAATTTAGAAAATGCACCTTTCCAAATCTATGTTATGTCCCCAGACAGGAACGTGGATGTTTATGAATCGTGGAAATGGGATTACAAAGGAAGATCATACCATGTAAGACTCGAAGAGAAGCTCCTGAGAAATGATAATGCACTCTGGAATTTCAAGAGCAACATCGCACACGCCTATATTTTAAAAAGCTAGCATTCCTCTCCCAGCTCCTTGGAAAACCTTTTTTTAATCAGGAAAAAATAGTTATAATTGTGAAAACAAATATCCATCAATAAAGAAATAGATAGGTAATTAAAGTGAGTTTGTGATGAGCAAACAAATAAGGTACAATAACCGAGAATCCTAATATACGCGCGGCAAACAAACCTCTCGCTAGCAGTATGTGACATCTATCACAAATTCCGCTAACTCAATGACCTATTTTTTTAATGCAACCTGTAGAACTGTAGCATGTTTCACATTAATATAAACATTATCATCCTTTTTTGCTAAATAAGATGAGAATTTTTAAAACCTATCAAAAACTGTTGATTATGCAAACACAATTATGAACGGAAAGATAAAACATTAGTAAACACATAACGATTATATGTGCAATCGGTAAAACACAGCACAGAGCACTCAGCATTTTCAAAACCTATCAGAAACTGTTGATTATGCAAACACAATTACAAATGGAAAGTTAAAACATTAGTTAACACATAATGATTATATGTTCAATCGGTAAAACACAGCAGAGAGCACTCATGATCCATAGTAGTAAAGAATGGAGTGCTGCAATGGGTTGGAGAAATGTCAGGGTCCAGTATGTTAAGTCCGAGAGAGTTTCGGCATGCATTAAAAAGAAAAAATGAACGCGATGAAAAATCAAGCACTGGCCTCTTAACCGGCAGAAATGGTACCCAAGTTTTGATACCGTTGCCTGGAAAAATGTTAGGGTCCAGTAGGTAAGTCCGAGAGAGTTTCAGCATGCATGAAAATGGAAAAATGGATGAGCACAACTGAACTTGTAAGATTAGGGATGGATGGGGGTGAACCTGTAAGCTGGAAGAAGGTGCATAGGCTGATCAAGCGGTAGCATCGTTTCCCCAGATGGATTGAGGGGGGAGCGGAGAGGGAGGCCGAGGGGAAGAGGAGAGGAGCAAGGAGGAGGGCGTGGCCACACGGGGCTCGAGGAGAGGGAATAGGAAGGCTGTGGGAGCAGGATGGCCGACGAGCACACGAGGAGGACAGTGCGGCCACATGGAGCTCGAGGGGAGGGAATGAGAAGGCTGTGGGAGTAGGATGGCCGGCGAGCGCGTGAGGCGCCCGAAGCGACGGGAGCAGAGAGGGAGGCGGAGAAGAAGAGGAGAGGACCGAGGAGGCGAGAGGCTGGCGGTGGCGGCGAAGGGGAGGAGGAAACGCTGGAGAGGAGGAGGACACAGAGAGGAGCCCTGAGGCAAGCGACGGGAAGCAAAGGGGAAGGCGGAGGGGAAGAGGAGAGGAGCGAGTAGGCGAGAGGATACCGATGTCGTCTGAAGATGGCGGTGGCAGCGGCGGGGAGGAGGAAAAGCTGGAGAGGATGAGGAGGCGGAGAGAGTCCGGATGCCAGTCAACGCGAGGCCAAGCGACCGGTCTAGTGTGGGAGAGGAAGGCGCGGGCGTTCGTGGGAGAGAACAGGCGAAGCAGCAGCGGGGAGGAGGAGCTGGCGAGGCGTCGTGAGGGGAGAAGCCGAGTGGGCGGGCATGAGTGGAGGGCAAGTAGGGAGCATAGCATAGCAGCGTGAAAGGGGAATCAGAGGGGAGGCAGATACGTGCCCTAGGGCTCGGTCAGGTGGAGCGCGCGGCGTGTCCCTAATCGGACAGGCCGAGAGCAAGTAGGCATAATCCGAGGGTGGTTACGGCAGGCATGCAGACGAAGACGATCGGATGGTCCTGAGTCGAGCCGGAGATGATCCGAGGAGCCGGACTTTCCACGGGCTGTTAACTATGGTAATTGAGTCGGTGACGTGCTGTATTTTTGTTTTTTTGTCCCGTAACTGGCCAAGAAACAACGACCTGGAAGGGCCATGTGTCCCGCCCCCAGAGAGAAAACTGCCGCGGTTGAGTCACCCAACCCGTCCCGAGCGGTGCTCCGCCAAGTTTTCCCATCGTTTCCTGAGCGCGTGGCTTGGCACGGTACGGCGCGCAGGGACGGACGTCGCTCCCTCCCTCACGACGGTGGTCCCCTGTCGGTCGCTCGAGCCACTCGGGGCGCGACGCTTGGCCAAGTCGGGTCGATGGGGAGGCCGGGGAAGGTACGTACGTACGCCTTCTTCGAGACGACGGGTGCTTCTGCTACCCCGTGCGTTGGCGAGCGCACCAAGCACGGCACGGCACGCACGTCGCCGTCGATGCACTGTCCCGCTGGGGACTTCTCGCTCTCGGGCTCTCGGCCATGTGTCGCCCGGGCGCGCGCGGACGCTCCGACGTCGCGTCACGAATCATGGACACTTTACACGCCCTCTTCTATATTTCGTGTTGTTGAGTTGGTCACGTCTAGCTGTGCCCTCCCTGACGGTGGTTATTTTTTGGTTTTAATTTGTCTTGGTGGACGACTGTGAGGCGGCCTGCAAGACATGCGAAGCTCGTATGAGCAGTGTTCAACCCTTTCCATGCGCGACAGCGCGATCGGATCGATCGGAGTTGGTAAGATACGAAGTATACGTGTATCACGCATATACAGTGAACGAAGTAGATATCTCTAGTAGATAGCACTTAAATAGCGATGATAAAGCAATCAAACGAGACAGAGAGAAAAATTAAAATTCTTAAGTATTACCTCAAAAGGTAAATATATAAGAAAGGAATCCAAATATACTGAATCATTCATGTCATGATCTTTTACGAGAGATTGTCACTCTCATAACTCTCTCGAATCTCTAAATATTAACCTAGTAGTCTCTAATCCTCGTGCACCCTTGGGTTAGATGAGTTCCTCTTGTTTAGCTTACTTGGTCTCTATGATCACATCTCATGTCTTTATATAGTCATCCTCCGAAATAAAGTATGAAAACTATTCCAAAGAGAAGTCTATTCCAAAGAGAAGTAGGAGCTATAATCCTATTAGGATTCATCTAGGTTTTCTCATAGTACACATTTTCAAGTCCCAGTGGATTAGGATATGAGTCAATATAGTCAACAATCTTCACATTGACGCTTATCTGTTGAAGTCGTCGTGCCTCTTCAAGAACTTGCTCCAAGTCGACTCGCCTTTTTTGTTTTTTTCCTTTTATATTTTTCCTCCCACCTTTGTGAGTGCCCCCACCATAGGAGGCTCATGCACATCACCACAATGTTTGTGTCGGTATCTGGACTAAGCCGCTCGGACACTCCACTTGAGAGTTTTTTTTTCCTTGTGTAGTTTAGTTAACCACACTTCCTGTTACTACCGTACTCCATATAATAAGTTTGTACCGCATCTGAGCTCCACTTATTCGTCGGTACCGTGTGGTTGGTCCCACCATATCTTCTTCCAACATCTCGCACATTCGAATTTGTGATTGCCAGAGTTTGCAACAATCTTTGCAGATAAGTACCTATTGCTAACGACACTGTTTCCTTCTCCTGGCTAGGATTTCTATCAGATCTCCCATAGGTGCATTTCCTTTAGATTTACCTATTAATTGGTATCCTCTACTGCTCTAAATAATTTTCATGGTTACCTGCTCCATACAAGTAACTCGCATGACTCCAACTCGAAGTGATACATCACAGTCTTCGAGTTCAAGCAATCTCACATATATTAGATTCTTCTTTAAGCCGAGAACATACCGAATTCATGTTAGTATGTGATGTGCTCGATCATACATCTCCAATGTAACACCTCAGTGACTGCATACTCACAATCCACTATGTGAACAGTTCCATCCATTGCCCGTTGAGATACTTCGTTAAACATCTCCCTCGCTGAACATATGTGAAAGCAACAACATGAATCTAACATCCATTCATGAGAAGTAGTTGATTGACTGACAACTAATAAATTTGAATCATTTTTCGCTACCGTCACGGAGCATACACCCTTCATTTTCTTCATATTTGGACAATCCTTTATCATATAATATTCCTCGCCACATAGATAGCATACACTTGTGCCCTTGATCTTACCCTTTTTGCCTGCAATACTTATGTCAACCAATGCTTGATCACCCCAGGATAAAGACTCCGATGGCTTCTTCAAGGACCCTGCCTCCATTAGATATGCAATTGCATCATTGAAGTTGAGAGTGTTTTTCTAACGATAATATTCATCACCAACTACTCCCATGATGGTGGGAGAGATGGTGCCAATATGACGACCGTGTCGTTCTCCTTAATTTTCTCATCCACACTAATCAATTGCATAACAAGTTTGTTGTAGACATTGAGATGGTCAACAAACCGTGTGCCTTCCTCCATACGTGACCTATACAGTTGTCTTTTCAACACCTATTGGTTTGTCAGCGACTTCACCATACACAATTCTTCTAAGTTACTCCATAAATTTTTTTGATGAATTCTCCTTGATCACCGAGTACTTTATCTCATCGGAGAGATATAGACGAATCACAGTGACAACCTTCCGCTCCATTACCTTCTAGTCTTCATTAGATATCTTTTTCGGTTTATGCCCTTCAAGAGCATCGATTAACCCTTATTGGGCGAGAACATCCTTCACCACAGCATTGCCACGGGCTGAAATTTCCCCCACGCATCAAATTTCTCTACTTGACTCAACGTCGTCGACATCGATCTTGATCTTGTGCTTCATGAAGCCTTGCCAACCTTCTGACAAATAAGATTAATATGTACTTGACTCTGATACCACTTGTTATATTCTGATATCTCTCCTTATGTGTTGCAGCTCTCGCATCGGATCAGAGTTTGTGAGATACGAACACATGCGAGCACGATAGCAAGAACGAAGTAGATGAATCTTGTAGGGAGAACCGAAATAACGACAATGAAGCAACCACGACGAGAGAGAAAAGATTTGGCGAAACCGACTGTAAATTCTTTAAGCACGACATCAAAAGAGTATAAAGAATTATCGCTCTCTCACAACCCTCTTGAACCTCTAAGGACCATCAGATTCTTGTCATATACAAAAATATAGTACTAAAGAATAACCTAACATCTTATCCTCTAAGCCCTTTGCTTTGGATGAGTTTCTCTTACTTACCTTGCCTCTTCTCGCTTACTCGGGTCTCTGTAGTAACATCTTATGGTTTTATATAGTTTTTATAGTCCTTCTCTAAAGTGAAATAGGAATTCTACTCTAAAGAGAAATAGAAATCATAATTCTATTAAGATTCATTTATATTTTTTTGTAGCGTATTTCTCTGAGTCTTAGTAGATTAAAATATAAGCCATCGTACTCAACGTTCTTTTATCGAAGACCTAGTAGATTAACATATAAGCCACCGTACTCAACATTCTTTTATCAGCGAGGAACGTTCGATTGGATGTTTGATTTAGATCGATGTGTGATGGTTTGTGTTAACAGGACGCTGATCACAAATCATTTGATGCACCCTACGATTTTGAGCGAAACAGTAGCAGATCCTGTATTCTATCGCTTCCAAGGCAGCGAGGAACGCACCGCAGCACAACTCTCGCATCTATCTCTGCTACATTTGACTAGTTTGCTCTTTCGTTGTCGAGCACATTCACACTCTTTTTTTTTTTTAAGGGAAAGGGCTTTCACACTCTGCTGACTCTGTCTGAACACCCCTATCATTTCAACGTATCTGTTCCTGAGTATACTGTTTACAGCTCACGATGAATGTCCAAAATTCAGTCATATCTCAAACTTCTGCGCCGAATAGTTGCCAAGTGTATTCATTTGTTGGGATGACTCCATGACACCATGATGGCGTGATCCCTTGCGTAGATCTTGTCCAATCATCTGCAAAGTGCTATTTACTTGCGTGCATACCGTCAAAATATCTGCAGTATTGTGTTGATGAGTCAGCGTCTGGACTCTTGACACATGGCGATCCATTTCGTCTTCATCAAGGTGTCCCATTCGTACGTGTTCGATCGACCTTCGCCCGGAAGCCAAGCAACGACATTGACTATGTTCGCGAATTATTGTCTTCTGTACATGCCGGAAGCACCACCGGGCGTGTATACCATGGCGATTTGTAAGTGGCCTTCTTGGTCAGTTGGTTGTCCACCTGCCGTCGCCACCTACAGGCTACACTCCACAGTCTATTTGCAAGTGTCAAACGGATTTTCCAAGTGTCTCCGACTACAGCATACTGAGACAATTTCTTTTTTTAAAAGAAGGGATTAAACTGTTAAAATTTCGGTAGTCGTCGTCGTGTTGATAAAGTTAAAATTTCGGTTTATTAACGGAAACATCAATTTGAACAGCTTTTGAGGCTGAAAGTAGTTTATTTATTATAATGCTTCTATTCGATTTTTTTGAAGTATAAACATGCATGGAATGCTAAGTGTTAGACCAGGCGGATTGGTCGTAAAAGATCATGTGGACTGGTTGTAGACTTTGTGATGTTGAATAATTGGCGTTTGGGTTGTATTGATATTTGCGGTTGTGAAAGTTTCTGTTGCTGACTTTCAATATGAATGGTCGGATCATGCCTTGTATCGGGTGGTTTAATCGGTGATACTCGATGGTCTTTTTCGACTGGACTCAGAGTACCGTAGCTACGAGTACTGTGGTTTCGAGTACTGAGTGATATAGTTCATAGTACCGTAGCTCTGAGTACTATATCTCCGAGTACTGTAACTCCGAGTACCGAGTGATAGATTTTCGAACACTGAGATCCGAGTACAGAGTGGTAGATCTCTGAGTAATGTACTATGTCATAAGTTGAGGTGTGTAACAAGTACAAAGGGCAGTCGGAGTTGCATGGTCGAAGGTCGCCAAGCTACAGTGACTGGTCATGGTCGAAGCTAAAGCGACTGGTCGATGGTCGAAACTACAATGACTGGTCGATAGCCATCGGCTTCGTGGTTGGTAGTCGTAGAATTCGTGATCAATAGTCGTGGGCTTCGTGATCGGTAGTCGTAGCCTTTGTGATCGGTAGTCGTAGCCTTCGTGGTGATTGGTCGTAGGCTTTGCGAACAATGGTCGTAGATCGGTGGTCGTACGCTTATAGTAAGTGGTCGTAGGCTTCGAGTGCTTCAATACTTATTTTCTTCGAGTATCTTGATTATTCATGTCTGGTCGGCCAGCGGTATGACCGGCATGTACACAGTGGTACAACCAGTTTTACAGAGTTGTCTCGATTTGTGTTCTGAAAGTTAAAAATTTTTGGTCATGATTGATCTGATTCGTGTTTATTGATAGATGTGAGTGTGGTATGCGTGTGTGAACTGATATTGGTCAAGTTAGAGAACTTGTGCTAGGAAAACATTCTTTGATATTTGCATGTGCAGATTGAGCGTGGAGACGGTCATGGTCGATGACGAGGAAGACCGAAACTTAGAGGGGGGAATCTAAGGTTCAGGTGGTCATGCTCACGCTGCGGCACATGGAGATCAAAGGTGAATGCAGGATGCGTGATCGAAGCTAGAGGACGTGCCGTCCTGGAGGCTTCGATATGTGAAGAGTTATGGAAGGTTTAGAGATATTACCATGATTTGTGGGGTTTCAGTTCTCTTGTTTCACGAAAGAGATAGAATTATGTGTTCGTGTTGATAAGGACACGGTTTAGGGTCATAACATATAAAAGACCGAAGAGGTTAAGAGTAATGTGCGCTTGTAGGAGACTTTTTGGGTATTTTGGCAGCGGTGGTTTTCAGCAGAGAGAGTTTTTTTGGTGCTTTCTTGCTAGGGTTTGAGGGGTGCTGTAAGGGAACTTTGTAGATACAGAATATATTTGAGTAATAATAGATCAGATCTCTTTCAAGAAAGATTTGTCATCTTTGCCGGCGTGTGATTTCGGACATTGTGTTCGACTTGTTCTCTTTCATCACCGATTGCATGTTCTTCTGTCTTCGATATGTTTTTCTGTTTTCGATCAGCTCTCGTGTTGATCAATTTTCGACTAGTTCTTGTTTCGAGAGGTCTTCAACTAGTTCTTGTTTCGAGAGGTCTTCGACTTGTTCTTGTCTATCGTTTTCGATCTACTTTTGTTCTTTGCAGTGCGTGAATCTCCCGAGCCGAAAGGTGGAACAAATCTGTTTATCGAATCTTTTCGACCAGAACCGATCATAACAGTTTCGACCACTACGACAAGGAAACCAACTAGTACGAGTACGTAATATTCAGTTGTCGGTTGAATCCAGAACAGAATCTTCTCGATAAATTACAAAAGAAAACACTACACTCATTCAACCCTACGCCAAGAACAGAACAAAATGTATCAGCTCGCCTATAAAATCAGCCTTCTCAAAGCATAATACGTCATACAGCAAATGTGCTTTCGTGCATGGAGCAAAGACTTCATGCCAAGTTATAAGAGAGAAATCCGAATGAGTATCATACGGTTTACAAGTAATAGCTAGCCAGGAAAACCAGTAAACTGATCAATCCAAAAAAAATCTGCAAGAAATTTGGCGTGCGTATTAGAGAAGTGTTCTACCTAACACACGGAAAAAGCTCCGGGAATATCAGATGAAATGGCAAGTCAGTACGCCAGAAAAGTTTCTTCAAACACAAAAAGGATGGAATCAAGCCCAACCGTGTTGAAGTTTCTCAAAATCCAAGAACACAACATGAGATTCTCAGCAGCATGCTGTGAATCCCTTTATAGAAAAACAGTGTATGCCAACGATAAATTTGCTTCCATCAATTACCAATCATAGGTAAATGGCTAAATGCACAGGCCATCTTTCATTTTTGTATTTGCACATTCAGGAGCTGGAAAACATCAGAATCACATTTCTGAGCTGAAATAAACACAGTTACAGCGTTTCATCTGACGAAACCACCAGTTGAGTTGAAAACGAAACCTTTTACACATAAGCAACATGCAGCAGTTAAGCATACATAACATACAAAATGAGGATACCAATTATTTTGATTTACAACAATGGCATCAAGGCGGGAGTTTCCGAGCTTATGATCCAGCAGTTTTCTAGCTGAATCTCATATGTGAGGCCCAGGTTTTGGGTTAGCAAACGAGGAATGCCCAGTCTTATCATCATGGAAATGCGTCGTTGGTTTAACAGAGTCGCTGGCATTTAGGGGGTTTTCCATGTCCATACAATCATCAAATGGATCGAAAAAGTCAGAGTAACTAACATTGGCTACTAGTATCTCTGGCAGAGAGTTCAGTGTTCCATCAAATATCTCATAATTCTCATCAGCTTGTGGCACAATGCCAGATATATCAGCTTGTGGTGGAATGGCAGACATGTAGTCATCCACTTCTGGTGTTGGCAAAGTAGCAGAGATATGCTCATCGACTTGTGGCACGGTAGCAGCTTGATCATCTCCCGCCTTCTTTGCTCGGATGACCTTCGTATGGTATAAAATACAACATATTGTGAGCAACTACTAACCGCATGCCACAAATGAGTAAAGTGCTTAAATAATTAGGAAGAAAAATTAAGTACAAATCGGTTATTCTCGTCATCTTTGTATATCACAATGAAGTCTCCTAGTTGAAGATCATGGGTTCTGACATAATCCCCTGGGATGTTTTAAAAGAGGAAGAAATATAAGAACATCGATATACAACATGTAACAGAAAAGGAAAGGGATGAAAGGAAGGTATTCACCAGTATTCTCAAGTACATACATCCTGCTGTTGTTGTTAGGCTAGTATCTGTATGGGAGATGATAAATGTCACTCTAGTGGATATGCTAGACCTTAATAAAGATAAATGCAGGGATGAGACAGCATTTCTGAGAACATTCCCAACAGGATTCATATTCACAAGTTAGTTCAAACGGTTTTGCAAAACCTACCTTATCTGATGCAATTCATTTCTTGTTAGACATGACAGAATATAAAAAATATCCACCATCATGATCATGCGATTTTGCTTCTTTCAAGGAATTTACCCAATACGATAGCTAAGCGATAACTAAAAATAAAGTATGACAAGGATCATATTGGCACGGTAACTCATAGAAACAAACATTAAAGCCAAATATAATAAAATTTGCCCAACCTGTACTTGAAGGTCCACAGCTGTGCATATAGCAAATCATGCATACATATACTTTTGCCATCCTTTGATGTCAGAATTGGCAGGTAAGCCTCCGCCTCCTTCTGCGGAATTAATTTATCAGAGACAAGTGTCAATAGTTACAGAGAACATTGTGTATATGGAATATGCGGGAAAAGGAAGTTTGGAAAGCTATTTGCATAAGAACTGACCTTCGGGAGAACAATTCTCCCAAGTTGGCTTACGTCGCTATTTCGGAGTTCCTTCTGCAGAATAACTCTCAACCCAGCAACTTGATGCTACATAAACATTGGAGAATCTTTTAATCTAGAAAAGTGAACTAGTTCGACTAACTCTATTTTCTTTTCTCAAAAGAAAATGAAATAATCTATCTATTTTCTGCATAAATCTTACATCTGGATCAAGAACAGCTCTATTTAAATCCAGATCATTCACCTGTCTTCAAAAGATGAATTCATTTAGAGAGCAGGCAGCAAAAACATCAAGTACAGCATGTATGGTTTCATAGACCAGATATAGTCTCGGAAAAAACTGAGGCAATAATCCAACAGTTTTGTGTAGGAATAAAGGACATTCTTTTACAACACTGTTCTCTCTTTTTGCAATTGATTTCAACACTCTTGCTTGCATTGTAGATAACCAGAATAATATCATTTTCAACTGATCACAAAAGTGTATGTGAGTAAGTAATCAACCATTCTACTATTCATGCCCTCCTATACAGTTGTATCCATCAATAGTATTATAGTAATAGAAATGATGCCATTAAACACACAAATTTCTGCTGATTGGCACAAAGTAACGCGTGTCCTAATTCTGTTTAAGAACAGGGCATAACATTTTCCCAGCTTCTGCTTGAAAGAGGAGAGATCTCACACTGTTCAAATCAAACATGGAAACAAAAACTAGCACCCTTGCAAATAAAGAGATTAATTGCATTTAGCTTAAAAGGAATTGGAGCCATTAAAGGTCAAGAACCCCAGACCCAATGAACCACTGTTTCATTCATACCAGATGGTGTACCATTCCTGCCAATCAGTATACCGGTACACGTCGTTTATCAGCTAGTATATGCTGCCTGGTATAATTACTTGTATGGCCCATGTTCTGGCGAGAAAGTGCCAATTCCAATCAAAGACTCACTGGTATGAAAAGCCTTGATCAGTTGATCAGGCATGTACTGCTAATCCCTACCAACTTTGTGCTGCACTATGCAACTGAGAACACACACATGTACCGACATTTCCTACCAACTTTGCACTGCCTCCTGTTAACTACAGTAACAAGAACACCAACCAAACTATGCACATAGTAACTGTACGCTGCACATAACTACATTGACAAAGTGGCGTGTGCGGTATGCAAACCGCTAAATCATGCACTTGCAACTAATAATAAGTGTTACCGCATAGTTACTGTACCACCTCACATAACTAAAACGACAAAGCGGCGTATGAGAACCGCTAAATTATGCACTCGCAACTAATACAAAGTGTTCGTGTTACCCTGAAACTGCAAGATGAGGCCTACAGGACATCTTCTATCCATGTTCCATGTGACGGCACGTGAGCGGCGAAATCGTACCCTGATTCGCCCCAAAACATGGATAATTAGTTTATTACTGACCAAAACTATCCTAGAACGAGCTATCACTATCGCAAATCCGACAAATAACTGCAGCAATCATACCTCACCATAACCAACAACCTAGCAATAACGATCACACCCGCAACAAACATTGCCAATTGATCACACCTCCACCATGTTAAGCACACACCCAAACACTAGATCGCTCAAATCTGATAGTGGAATTTGAACGAACACCGACAGACAACTACTAGACTCGCAGCAATTCACTAATCAAAGCAGCAATAGGACGGATCAGAGCTCCAAATCGCCCACAAACGTTAACACCTGCGAGCTCCTTGCAATCAAAATATTAAAAACCGGCAACATCGGGGGTTCGGGACCAGGGGAACGAACGAGCTCCCCTCCCTCCCTCTGGGCCGCCAGCCCACCGCGCTTCCTCCCCACCACCACGGCCCACCACCTCCACGCGCACACACATATAGACGGAGGAATCAACCGAACAGCCTCACAATAGGACGAGACCGTGAATTCCGAGGCACTCACAGGTCGGAGCGCCGGCGGCCTCCGGGCGGCGCCGCGGGGCCCACGGACGGCGGACCTGCGCTTCCAGGCCACCCCCCGGGAGGCACTGGCGCCGTCGCCGGAGGAGGTGGAGGGGGAGCGGCACTTGCTGCTGATGCCGACGGGTGGCCAACGCCCGACGGGGCGAGGCCGAGGGCGCGCAGGCGAGAGGTGGCACGCGACGGGTGGGAGGCGCGGGCTGGCTCTGGGCTGTTTCTGGCATTTCCCCCTCCCGCATCGGTATTCCCTGCGGGCGCCGTATACCTTTGAATCCGGGTGCTGCTTGGTTTGGGCTCTGTGCTTTTGCTTTCGCTTGCCCTCTTCGTGGTTGGTTCACTGCCGCGCGTCCGCGCGCGCTCTGGTGACAGGCTTGAAAGGATCAACCTCTTGAACCTTGCAGTCAAGTTGATTCTGCACTTCTTCAAAACTTGAGTTTCTTCACAAGAAATCAGAACCCCAAAGTACAGAACACAACGAGGTTGGAACGATTGAACTCTGTAATCTCAATTTTTTTTTCTGTATCTCAATCGATACAACTTTTCTGTTTTCATTACTATATATAGAGGTTTCTCAAACCGAGTTTTACAGATCAAGATGCAAAACGGACTAAGAATCCGAGTTTGAATCTGAGAGGTAAACTGACGAGTTCTGAACCAAACCGAAAAGGAGAAAAACTCAAATCTACAGAACCAACTCTGAAACCGAGTTGTAAGTTCTGAAGTTACAGAAGACCAAAACATAAAATTAAAACAAATAGATAACAAGTTTAATCTAACAAATCACCCCCTAAACTTGTTATCCTAACTTCACATCCAGAATACCTATCTTCTGTCTCATCTCTAAAAACTTTATGCGACCAAGTGCTTTGGTTAGCAAATCGACTTGTTGATCTTGAGTGACATACTCCACTTCGACCTTCCCATCCTCAATACATTCACGAATAAAATGATATCTTGTATCAATGTGTTTACTCCGCCCATGATGAACTGGATTCTTGCATAGTGAAATTGCTGACTTGTTATCAATCATTAATTTGAATTTCTCCGGTTGCTTCTGTTTCAGATCTCCATATAGTCGACTTAGCCAAATTCCTTGACATCTCGCTGTGGTAGCGACTATATACTCAACTTCACGGGAGGAGAGAGCTACTATTTTCATTTTTGAGAAGCCCATGTAACCAAACTTTGACCAAGAAAAAAATGCCATTCCTGTAATACTTTTCCGGTCATCAATATCACCCGCTAAGTCACTATCACAAAAACCTACTAGTTTTGGTTCCGGTCCATCACCTCTTATATAAAAACAACCATAACCTTTTGTACCACTTATGTATCTTAGGATATGTTTTATAGCAGCCATATGTTCATCAGTAGGTTCATCCATATATCTACTTATAATGCCCATTGCATAAGCAATATCTGGCCTTGTATTTACTAAGTATCTCAAACTTCCAACTATACTCCGATACTCAGTTTTATCCACTGAATTTCCACCACCCTTTTTACTCAATTTCAGATGACTCTCCATGGGATTTTGACAAGGATTACAATCAATCATGCCTGTTAAAGATAATATTTTGGTTGCATAACTTTGTTTGGCGATTGAGATGGATCCTTCTCCTTGCTTCACCTCAATTCCCAAATAGTAACTCAATGGTCCAAGGTCACTCATTTTGAATACTTTCCTCATTTGGTCTTTGAACTCAATTATGTCTTTGATGTTTGATCCAGTAATGATCAAGTCATCAACATATACACCAACTATTAGAATTTTGTTTTCAACCACTCTCTTGTATACAGCATGTTCAATAAGACTTTTCTTAAAGCCTAGTGACATAAGTGATCTATCCAGTTTCAAATTCCATGCTCGAGGTGCCTGTCGTAGCCCATATAATGCTTTCTTAAGCCTCAACACATACTGTTCAAATCCCCTTTTAATATATCCTGGTGGTTGTTGAACATATACTTCTTCGGCTAGATCTCCATTAAGAAATGCCGACTTAACATCCATATGGTGCACCTCCCATCCTTCATGAGCTGCTAGAGCTAAGAGTAATCGAACAGTTTCTAATCTGGCCACCGGAGCAAACACTTCATCAAAGTCAACTCCTTGTTTTTGAGCATAACCCTTTACTACCAAACGTGCTTTATATTTGATAATATTCCCTTTGCTGTCTTTCTTGAGCTTAAAAATCCACTTCATACCTATGGGTTTTCGGTCTGCTGGTGGTTTTACTAATTCCCATGTCTCATTTTCCCGAATAGATTTCATCTCTTCTTCAATTGCATTTCTCCAATTAGGTTCTTTCACAGCTTCTTCAAAGCATGTTGGCTCCTCCAAAGCAAGCAAACACATAGTCGAAAACTGAGATTCCATTGGTTCAGTTTCATCATAGATATCCTTCAAATTTCTGAATCGGTTTATCTGTTCTGTGGATGAGTCCAGATCTGAAGAGTAGTCTAATTCAGTTGGTAAGGAATGAGTAATACCTGGTATTTCAAATACTTGTGACTCGGGAGTACTAGGACTATTAACCTGAGGATCCCTAGTTTCAAAGTTTCCATCAGTTCCTTCGGTTATGTCCCTATCTGAAGCTTCATCGGTACTAACAGGAGTTTGATAGACTACAGTGAAAGTCCCCATATTACTCTCTTGTAATTTTCCTTGCGCCTGTTCAGAATTCCAATTCCAGTGCTTGCTCTCATCAAAAACAATATCACGGCTGATATGAAGTCTTTGAGTATTTGGATCATAACATCTATATGCTTTGGATCCCGGCTCATATCCAATAAAAATCATTGTTTTGTTTCTATCTTGCAGTTTCGACAAGTGAGGAAGAGCAGTTTTCACATGAGCAATGCATCCGAACGTTCGTAGATGACTTATGTTTGGTTTCCTTTTGTGCGGACCTCATACGGTGTCTTTCCCTGAATACTTTTTGTGAATGCTCGATTCAACAAATAAACTGCGGTGGTCACTGCTTCTCCCCAAAAATATGCTGGCATCTTTTTATCTTTCATAAACTCCGAGCCATAGCAACTCTTTGTGCGATTCGTCTCTCAACCACCCGTTCTGCTCATGGTGTATATGGAGTATGGTAAACCTCCTTACACCTTGATCTTCACAAAACGACTCAAACTCCTTTGAATGGAACTCCTCCACTGGTCTGCTCTAAAAGCCTTGATTTGAGATTAGTTTCCACCTCTGTTCTTGTCTTGATTTTCATGAATGCACCAAAAGCTTGACTCTTTTCCTTTAGTAGAACTATCCACATGTATCTAGAGCAATCATCTACCATCAGCAAAAAATACCGATTTCCCCCGGGAGTTTCTGGTGAAATTGGACCACATAAATCCCCATGAACCAATTCAAGCAAATTATCAGCCCGAAATAGTGATTTCTGAGGAAATGACTTTCTCTTCTGCTTACCAACAAGACATCCTTCACAAATTTGTTCAATATGATCAATCTTTGGTAGTCCTACTACCATCCCCTTTTGTGACATACTTTCCAAAGCTCGGAAATTCAAATGTCCATATCTCTTGTGCCAAAGCCAAGCTTCACCACTATCTTCAGATAGCAGGCATATCGGTTTTGTTATGTGCAGTTCCAAAACATATAACCTGTTCCCCGATCTCTGCACATTGGCTATCATTCTCTGTTCACCATCGTGAATTGTCAGATTTCCTCCAACAATCATTATCTTCCAGCCACCTTCATCCAATTGACCGAGACTCAATATACTGCTTTTTAGTCGAGGGATATAGTATACGTCCGTGAGTAGCTTGTGTTCCAGATTTTTGCACTCAAATATCGATTCCCACGGCCACATATTTCCACAAACGAACCATCTCCAAATCTTCTCGAGCCTCCCATCGATTCATCAATCTCAAGAAGGACCGATTTGTCATTTGGTCATATGATTGCTCGCACTTTGTATCCAAATACCGGTGGCAATCACCTTCCTTCTTGCTAGACTTGAACTCGCCACACCTTATCTTCATTTAGTAAGAGCCTTTTGGTAAGTCTCTTGGTGTTTCTTGATTGCCACAAGCTTCAGTTAAGAGCAAAGTTGGATCTTCCTCCATCGGTTTCTCAATAAGGTTTGCTCTTTCCCTTTTTGGTTTTCTACATTCTGATGCATAGTGTCCATAGACATTGCAGTTGAAACATTTGATTTTTGATTTATTGGGTTTCCGGCATTCTGCGGCATAATGGCCAAAGCCATTGCAGTTGAAACATTTGACACTTGATTTGTCACCTTTCTTGTATTGTCTTGAACCAGCACCTTGTAATTGACTTTGGCCTTCCCCTTGCCAATTGCCATAGCCTTCTTCACTGGCCTTCTTTTCTTCTCCTACCAGTGATTCCCATTGCGACCGCGTGAACATCAGCTGATCACCTCTATTCTCTGTCTTCTCAGATCGTCTCCCTTTCAAGCTTTCCTCGAAAGCCCTCAGACGACCAGTGGCTTCTGCGAATGTCATAGTGGTCATGTCACGCCATTGTTCAATTGTGCCAACAATCGGTAGAAAATGATCAGGGACGGCACAAAAGAGTTTCTCAACCATAGTGCTATCTTTCATTTCAAGATCAGAGATCGAATCTCCCAACCAAGTGTGGAGAGCTTACGAGAAAATGCGATCCAGCTTTGAAATCCTCCATGATCAGCTGATCAAACTGTCGTTTCAAGACTTGCACTCTTGCTTTCTTGACTCGAGCCTCACCGACATGTATTTCTCGGATTGCATTCCAAGCGCTTTTCTTTGTTTCCTTGTCGACAATTGCCATCGATCGCATCTGCAGTGCAGTTGTGAAATCGCAGCAAGCGCACCTTGATCGATCTCCTCTTCAATTGACGTAGTGCCTTCAATTGCCGTCCAGACGCCAAGAGATCGGAGGATGATCTTCATCTTTACTGCCCACAGGCTGTAATTCAACTCACTTAGCATCGGGTAGTGAATCGGGACTCCCGCAGCGTTGATCCGCTTGTCGTTGACGTTTCGACGACGATCTCTGCCGATGACTCCTCTCTAAGCGATGTTTCTCCGGACATCGTTCCTGAAAATTTAGGCTCTGATACCAAGTGAAAGGATCAACCTCTTGAACCTTGCAGTCAAGCTGATTCTGCACTTCTTCAAAACTTGGGTTTCTTCACAAGAAATCAGAACCCCAAAGTACAGAACACAACGAGGCTGGAACGATTGAACTCTGTAATCTCAATTTTTTCCTGTATCTCAATCGATACAACTTTTCTGTTTTCATTACTATATATAGAGGTTTCTCAAACCGAGTTTTACAGATCAAGATGCAAAACGGACTAAGAATCCGAGTTTGAATCTGAGAGGTAAAACTGGACGAGTTACAGACCAAACCGAAAAGGAGAAAAACTCAAATCTGCAGAACCAACTCTGAAACCGAGTTGTAAGTTCTGAAGTTACAGAAGACCAAAACATAAAACTAAAACAAATAGATAACAAGTTTAATCTAACAAGGCTGCGGTGAAGCTTGAAATATGGAGGGTTGCTAAAAATAGCTCCTGCATTTAATTGTTTTTTAGACCAACAGAGCTTCATTCCTCAGCTTTGAGAAGGGATACAGCTAGTAGTGAAAAGTACCATGTAGAAAGTCTGGTGTCTCAACGGGCCACGAACACTTGCTTACACTACATGGCTGTCTCTCGCTTTCGTTACCAAGGCACTCAAAGGTAGAGAGTCTTCTTAATCTTCTGCTCAATTGTGATTATATTATCACAGAGTTGAAGGTTTGTACAAATTCTGTACAAATTCTGGTCATGATGGGTCAGTTCTTTGAACTCTTAGTTCGTGATGCCAGTCATCTTCATATTCATGCAAAGTGTTCATAAGATTACAGCTAGTAATCTGCATAAAATGGTTGCAAAATTCTCATAATGTGCTTCGAACTCCCGGTTTGTGATTCCGTATTTTTCTATGCATTTCCCATGGTTTGCTGCTATTTTCAGTGATTAAAAGCAATACAAATAATCAAAAATGATCAAAAACAGTAAATACAGTACATAAAATGCATAGAAATAATAATAACAAAATGAAATATGTTTCAAATGCAAAAACGATTCAAAATTTGAATTCCCCGGACCCTTTTCTGCCGGAATATGAATTTTCAGTGAATTCTGTAATTTTCAGGGGCTAAAACGTGAAATTTTCAGTTCTGAGAAAAATGTTCGCCTAATTTTCAGATAATCTGAGGGGTTTTTTTTGTAAAATTTTCTTATCTGGAAAACTTGCTTGTAATTTTCAGAAATCCCGGGGCCCTTTTGCAAAAATGGGATTTTTTTTCTTTCTCTTTTTTTTTCAATTTTCATCCGACTGGGACAAGCGGGCCAGCCTTCATGGGCCGGCCTGCTTGGCCCAGTCGCATCTGCTAAAAGGGGGGGCCGGGGGTAGGGTTTCCCTACCCAAGCCTCCGTGTGGCGCGCTCCCAAGATGGGAGCGCGTTGAGCAGCGGCAATGGCCGGCGAGCGAGCGGCGGTGGCGGTGTGCGGTGTCGGTCGGTCTGGAGGTCGGGTGTCGGTGTCTTGGCGGTGGCGGGCGCTGCAGAGGCGTCCGGCGGTGGGGCGACTCATCGCGGTGGGGTGGTCGGCGGTGCAGTGCGCAGCCGTCGTCGACCTTCATTTTCTTGCTCACATGAGATTATTGTGCACATGCTATTACTGTTCATCCGAGAGTAAAAAAGCTGTTTATTCGATGCAATTTTTGTTCATGCAATTACCGATCGGCGACTTCGAGTCAGCTCGCGGTAGATTAGAACAAGTTTGTAATTTCAATCTACGGTACAATCGACATCCGATCTTTCATGCAATTCACTGATCGGCATTGAGCCGGCGACTTCCAGTCGGCTCGCGGTAGATTAGAACGGATTTGCATCGTAGAAAAACCAATCTAGAAAGCCAAATTTGCAGAATTGAAAGGAATATAGAAAAACGATTCAATCTACGAGTGTCGTTCTTCGACGGTTACCTTTCGATGCGAGGAGAGTCGATCGTGTTGATAACGTATTGAGTAACCGTCGTTGGCGAGCCCAGTCCGAGCGATTACCTCGTAAACAATATTCAGAAATATAAGAACGAATCAAGAACACAACAATAGATTGAACACAGAGATATGAGGGGACTTCAGGCTTCGCTTTATTACTTCTCAAAATCGTATTACAATGGTTGAGGGTCCCTCTCTATTTATAGCATCTCGACCCTGCTAAGGTTTCCAATGGGTTGGCTTCTGGGCCGAGCCCAGAGTTTCTTAACATCAACCACTCGTTTCCTGACTTAGACTTTCTTCTCTTCTTCCTCCGGAAACTTCTTCCTCTCGACCCCCTACTACCGCAACAGCACCGTGCCTCGGCCTAGCCGCCAGGTTGGCGCGAGCCGCCGACTGTGCCTAGCTGCCTTGGCCGCGCATCGCGTGCTGGGCTACCATGTCGTCTAGAGGTGCCGACGTGCCTCTGCGCTGACGCGCTCAAGCTCGACCGACGCGCTCTCGGCCTCACTGGCATACCAAGCTCCATCATGCCACCCAATCCAGGGTTGCCCCCTCCCGCGCTCGGGGATGGTCAACTACGGTAGTCAGAGCACGCAGTTTCAAGGCTTCCCACTTCTTTGATATTTTGTAAGTCTTTTGTTGCAATCGTTGAAAAACATATTGCACACTTTTTGTTCGCAGTAGGTGTTCCAAATGCTCCACCTCTTTTTTTTATAGTTAGTTTTTTTTGCGACGTTGAAAAAAATATTGTGACCATTGATTTTTTTTTTGTTGCAAAACCAACCTTTTTTACCGTTAAAAGTGTTCTTCTGTATCTGATTTTATATATATGTAACCTTGTTTGAAATATTGCATCTGATTTCTTTGATATGTTGTATCCTTCTCGTCACCTCTTCTTCGACGAACAAGTCTTTTTTTTTTGTTACGAACATTGAAAAAATTGTTGCATTGCGCCGGAGGGTTGTGCCCTAAAGTTTTTCTTAGTTATGTTCCAAGCATAAATGGTCTATTCGTGAAATCTGTGGTATGAAACTTACAATTTCTATTGAGACGTATGAAGCTTACATTTGATTGCATTAGGAGCACTGACAAGGATGATCTGAAATGGCTGGGGCCCAACGCGCAAATTTAAGTAGGCGTGGTAGGCCTGACTGTACACATGGAGAAGGGCTAGACCGGTATGTAATTGGACTTTTTCTCAGGCCAAGAAATACTTCAAGTCTAGTCTACACAATCATCAAAAGCGGGGACATATTTTTGGTTCTGGAGAAAACATATGGGTTTTGAGTGACGAAGGCAAGAGTGTTTTCCTTCATGAATAGCAGAGCTTCACGAAGAGCGATTCAGACTTTCACAGTGGTTGTGCCAAACAATCATGTATGGCTCATAAATTGCGCGTTCATCCTTAGTTCTTTAATGAGCAGCATATATGCTATGCACAAGTTACTGACATAAGACACTACTAGTGCACACCTTACGGCTCGTACTCCTCAACGGGCTTGGAGCAGGTGATCCGGACCTGGCCAGGCGACCCGGTGAGCGGCGCAAGAGCGGAAAGCTTAACCATGGCGTGCGCGAAGTCCTCGCGGAACGCCTCCTCGCCGCGCTCCCCGGACGCGTACACACGCACCCACCGCACGGTGCTCCCCGCAGTGAGCTGCTGGTCCGACCGCAGGATGCCCCGGCCCTCGAGCAGCTTCGCGTAGTAGTGCGCGCCGAACCCCACCTCACGCCCCTGCCGGTAGTACCCCATCTCCAACGGCGCCGCGCCGTGGCCGCCGCACACCGCGCGCATCTCGCCGACCATGTCCGGGTCGATGGAGTCGTCCGGCTCGCCGGTCCCGGCGAAGTTGTAGATCCTGTCCTTGAAGAACCTGCAATGCACCTTCCCCATGCTATGCGCTCCTACGAGCGCGCCAAGAAGAATCAATCAAACGCATAAATTTGAAACTTTTACAGGGGGCTCCAATGGACGGACGGACGGACGGACGGACCTAAGAGCGCGACGGTCTCGCGCTCGGTGAAGCCGCGGCGTGCGAACGCATCGAGCGTCATGGCGTAGGTTGAGTTCGGGGCCGGGAAATGAGCGTTCACCTCGTCGTTGAAGCTCCGGGCGCTGTCGCGGCGGCCGGTGAGCACCGGGTAGCTCGGCCCGCCCACCAGGACGAGGCTGTCCCGCGCGGCGAGGGCCAGGATGTCGGCGCAGGAGACGGTCTCCGGGCACTCCGCCTCCAACCTCGCCTTGATATCCTCGATGGCGCCGAAGCCTCGCAGCGATCGGTTAGGGGCGGCGTCCCTCTCCGACTTGCCGCCGTTGACGCGGTCCAGGAGCACCGAGGCGTCGCAGCCCTGCACACGCGCCCAGGAAGAGAAAAAAAAAAACAGCGTCTCGGCGTGTGCGTGAGCGCGAGCGGCGCGCGCAGGTAAAATAGACACCACGAGAACATGAGATGCGGGACACGGGGTTTGTATCGTACGTACGTGAATGAAGCAGTCGTGAAAGAAGAGGCGGACGAGCGCGGCGGCGACGTTGGAGTCGGCGAGGTAGAGCTCCCGCACGGTGGACTTAACGATCCCCTCGGCGTCGGGGCACGTCCCGTCGTAGAAACCGAACGCCAGCCCGCGCGGCCGCGTCTGCGGAAAGGAGAAGGAAAAGGACGGCGGCGAGCTCTCGCCGCCGTCCTCGTCGTCGTCAAGCAGGAGCGCGTAGGAGGCCGACCTGCTGGCGTCCGTACGGAGATTGACCGTGCACAGGAGCACCGAGACGGCAAAAGACAAGCAGATCGCTCCCCACGCCGGAGGTTGTAGCATCGCTTCCGCTGTTCTCGTTTCGACGTTGGTGTCCGGGTTTGAGGTGTGGGAAGTGAAGGTGCCAAGTCGAGGATTTTAAAACGGGGCGGGAAATATCCTGCCTTTGCGGGGCCTTCGTGCGTTAAGGCTTAGGGGAAGATGGGAAGTGTACCTCTACCTGAGCGAAATCATGCCCCGAAAGCGGATTACCTTGGTATGCTCGCTTTCCATCGGCGCTTACCTCTGTTACATTTCGAACATATGTACACTTGTGATGGGCAAACAGTATGGATAATTCTCGATCGATCGATTGAAAGATTGCGAAACGAATATGAAAAAGATAAATGGTTATTTGGTATTATCCGTGTCTGACTCCAACTCCTAGGAAAAAATATAGAACAGAATACAGGATGAATATAGAACAGAATACAGGATGAGCGATATTCGTTCGTATGTATGTGTGTATCAAGTGGTATAAGAAAAGTATGTTATGACTTCACTTAGGAGCATGATAACATATACGTGGGTTGTCGTATTTGAACAGGAAGGGGATACTAAGTGTTTTTTCATTCTGCATATCAAGGATTAGTATCTTCGTATTCGCTCTGATTGCATCTTTACTATTTAATACCATTTGTAGGGGTGCAAAAGAAGCGAATAATATCTGTCCGACCGACCGATCGAAGGCTCACAGAGCAAATACAAGATAGAGAAATGAGTATCCGATATTATCCGTGTCCGACTCCAACTCTGAGAAAAAAAAGAAAAAGAAATATGATACATGATGAACAATATCGGATCGTATCCGTTCCGATTGCACTACTGGTTCGGAGTACTGAACCACCTTGCTGGTGTGTACTTTTAGATTATGTCAATTCTATAGTAGTTACGTAAATTAGAAAAAGAAAGCAGAGAAGGGAAAGGAAAATAGCAGAATGGACTAAAACCCATACAAGCGAAAGAAGTTGCACTGCATTGCATGTCGGGCCTAGGCATCAAGAGCTCCATACATTTTTTTTTTAACTCTATTGGCTGTGTGTCGCAGTGAAGTACTGAAGTGTGCGTAGCAGGGCCATGCGAAAATGCTGGTCCTTGCCTTCTTTGTAGTACTAAAGATAAACTAATTGTTGCGACTGGGCAGTTGATGCCTCCCTCAAGTGCCAAAAGGATGCTTTACTGATTCGCAAGTTTCAATATATTCGTATGCCGTATAATCTTTTTTTTTAATGAACGCATGCGGATTGGAGAATGGAGGAGGTGGCCAATCGAATCAATGTGGACGCCCAGTTCTTGCGTAAAAAGAACCCAATAATTTTTATTGTAATAATCCAACAATGGTAAATCATACTTTAGTTACCACTTCCATGGCACCATGGAACGAACCAGCACAGCAGCATTGAAATAGCGTAAAGAAAGGGTATTCGAGCAGGGGCAAGAAATGTGATTACCTCGGGGGACTGTGGGGGTGTGCATGTAGCCGGTTGGGCCCATCTGAATGTGGGAATTTCGTAGGATAGAAATTCCACTTGTGTTCCAGTTGGTTGGCCATACAGAGACGAAAGATGTGCGATCGAGACGTCAATCATCTTGACGTTGAATTTTTAAGCGGCTTTCAATATTTATTACGGTAATTGTATGTTTTAATTCAATGTGAAATTGTTTGTATTATTGACGTACGTGATAGAAAATAATATGATGCAGAATTTAACTCGAGGGATTAATACTAGAAGTGTTGAGGACGGCTGTGCTGGAATTTGTTAGACATATTTATTGAGATCAAGTCTACAAGAATTTAATATGCATACGTATGATTAATCTGGATACAACAAAAGACAGAATAGTTGGGTTTGTTTTGCAGGATCGGCTCTGCAGGCTGTTGATCCACATGATCAGATTAGAATTAATCTCGTAAACAATCTAATCATAACGCATGACTCACACATATGTGCTAGGGACATATATTTTAAACTCATAAAACTGAGCTGTCAGATCGTGGTTGGTGACATTGTTCAGGAGTCTCACGGCGTACCGAAAACAGGTGGGTCACTTTCTAACATCTGGAAGTGGAGCCTATAAATAGTCCATACCATGTAGCCTCATTATGCAATTGTAAGTGGCTCCACGAAAAAAGCAGAGGAATAGAGGGTAGGCTGGAAAGCCTCCACTAGAGGACAAAAATATTTATTTTAATTACCAAACAACTGTAAACCCATAGGTTGTAAATAGATTTTTAAAAGGAAATTGAATGCAGCACGTTTAGTAGAAAAAAATAATAAGGTTAGGCTTGTTACTAAAGGCTTTACACAAAGGGAAGGTATTGACTCTATGGAAACTTTTTCTCTTGTTGCAAAATGTACTTCAATTCATATTATTAGTGCTTTGATGACTTATTATGATCTTGAACTCCACCTAATGGATGTTTAAACTACTTTCCTTAATGGTCTTTTGGAGGAGAAAAAATATATATGAAACAGCCGGAAAGTTTTGTAGAAAAAAGAAATGAAAATAAAGTTTGAAAATTGAATAGGTCAATTTATGGTCTTAAACAAGCTTTCCGTCAATGGTATATGCTTTTTGATGATGCTATCACATCATATGATTTTTCAATAACAGAAGGTAATCATTGCATATATACAAAAGTTATGAATAATTATTTTGTCTAACTGTCATTATGTGGATATCATGGGGATATGTTCCAGATCTTAGGATGATGTGACAATTGACAATGGTGTTTACAGTTTGTCGTTTCACGAGTTTTCGACAAAGCTTGAGCATTACGGACGGGCGGTCCGACCGCCATAGCATGGCGGTCCGACGGTCCCAAATCGGCGGACCGCCATGTGCGTGATCGGACCGGTGTGACCTAAAAGTGGTCAAAACGAGCTGGGCCAAAAAAAAGGTGTTGTAGGCAAGTGAGGGGATCCCAATGCACTTGGTCTCATGATTTTTGGAGTCTCCAGTAAGAAGTTCTATTCAATTTAAGTTTCGAAGGTTTGAATTTGGGGCATGAATTTGGCTAAGTCCACAGGCGGTCCGACCGCTCACATGGAGCGGTCGGACCGGTTTCTATGAACGTCGGCCAACCGTGGCAATGTTGTTTTGTTAGGTCAAAGTCATTGGTTTCATGGCATATGATTTGCATGATGCATGTTTTGACTAACATGGGTCAAGTTGTGAAGAACTTGTTCCCGAATTCGTGTTTGCTTGTCTATGGTTGTGCAGGTTGCTTGGTGGTCAACGACGGTCAACGGCGAGGAGGATCGGGACTAGACTTGGAGAGTTGAGGTCCAGAACGATCGACGATGCCGGGTGAGGTCAATGACTCAAGCGTGACGCAAGATGGACAAGGGTGACCTATTAGCAAATCTGAGGCGCAAGATGGCGCTAGGTGAAGCTGTTTAGGTCAAAGGTTAAAGACGGCGCTTTGCGAAGCGTGCGTGTGTGACCCGTTTGTTAGTGGGCCTTAACGGGAGCCCAATGGAGTCAAACCCTAGGAGTTCTAAGCCTCCACTATAAATAGGAGGAGGTGGTGGCTGCACCATCTAGCTCTTTTCTCTCTCGCCTCTTTATGTTTCAAAACCCTAATTGGCTTAGGGGGAGTTGAGGTGGAGGCTAGGGCTCTTTATGGTTTGAGGTGAATTTCGTGATCTTGGATTGACCACTGATCCATGATGGTGTGGGTGTAATCCAACAGCAATCACGTTCTTAATCTATGCAAGGTTTGCTTGAGATAAGTCTCTTTTCGTTCTTGCTTTCAATTTCATGATTTTAGGGCTATCTTTTGTAACACCCCAGCCCAACACTGAGCCTGGAATGCCACTAAACTACCCTTCCAAACTAATAATCATTGACACACTATAAAATTTCAGCAAGAGAACAACAATAATCATATCCAAGGATCACAAACGAACATGTATAAATATGGATCAAACGATAATCAATAAGCAAGGGGAATAAAACCAGGCAAATAATCCAAAGCAGCATCAACCAATGAATCCAAATTAATAAAGCAACTAGTCTAGTCCAAATGATATCCTAAACATTATTCAATAACTAACATGTCCAAGTGTAAACCAATATTGAATGAAAAGATTATCATGGCGAATGATCATGTGATGTCCATGTGCTCTACTCGCTCTCAATTACGGCATCCTCGAAGATCACCTAAAAACAACAATAGAGCAAGGGTGAGTCCACGACTCAGCAATTACATCGATATACACCGATAATAATAAATCATCAGCAATCAATAACTTCATTATCATCACATGCACTTCTATTAACATTCTCATTCATTAATCTCAAATATCAATGCAACTCTAATCTATATGTCCACATGCACTTCTTTCGCGTATACCGGTATAGCGTGAGTGAATGCTCGCGACAACATTCACTCTCAAGCCCGTTCCTCCAAAAGGATCGGGGACCTCCTCCACTCCCGTGGAGTTGTGATCAATCATGATCACCTTCTCTTATGCAAAGATGCTTATGAATGCAAACAGGCAAACTCCATCATAAACATCATATCCAACTTTTCATCATGTCCATTAACAATATAAATCCATACCATTCCATTGCTTGCAATTAAACAAGATAAAAGCACAACAATAATGGTAATAGAAGATAAAGAAAACAGTGATCGATCATTGATCGCTGTCTACCATGCACTTGCCTTTACTAGTTGCGACGCACAATTTGACTCGAAGATGGCAACAAGTACGACGCTTCTCCTACATTAAATACACACATCTCAATACAAGCTACAGCATCATACGAATAACAATCAATATACATCGCTCCTACACGTCCCCAAATATACTACGTTACGCCGGTATCGAATAGTTACCCATAGCTGTCTTAGTACTAAAACGAACGTAACTTTTTACTCGAAAGTCCGATCACCACAAACCACCCCATTCTGGATTCTTTATAAAATTATCCACATTTTCTTAGATTACGAAGACTTCTAATTAAATCATCTAACCCTCCGTATTTAGCCCAGAAAGTCGGTCTGTCCGCTTCGGAACAGCAGGTCTTCCAGATTTCATAACTTTTGTTTTACTCAACCAAAATGCGTGTTCTCAGATCCTACAGAACCATTGGACAAATATCTACAACTTTCATGTAGATCAAAAACTCTAATTAAGCCATTTACTATTTTTAATAACCGATCTACCAAAACAGCGCCGAAAGTCGATAACCGTAAAAACAGCGGTCTTCCGAAAATCATATCTCGAAATCTACTTGTCCGATCGACATGATTCAATATGCTACAGAAAGCTATCGATATTATCTACGATTATCTAGGAGATGGTATTTTCAAATTTCGCCATTAAGATACCCGAATAAATCGTACAACATAATAGCAGCTAAACAGATCTATAAATCAGCTTCTCTAATTAATCTGGATGATAACCTCTAATTGCTGCAAGTATACTTAGCTACGCCAAGAAAAACAAATCACTAGTACCAATAAATAATCAACTACAAATCTCAACCCTACTAATTAACTACTAGCGCTAGCAGCTAAGAACAAGAAAAAAATACCGAGAGCTAACTCCACGCTCGGGTGTTGCAGCCGGCAGCAGATGGTTTCGACAACCACGCACAGCAGCCGACAGCGTTGGTAGTTCAGCAGCCACGGCTACGCAGTAATGCAATGATCGACAGCGTGGCCAGCGGCCAAGGGTCCACGCAGCTGCGTTCAGCACGCACGGCGCAAGCAGCAAGCGCTTCGGCCCACGCTGCAGACGCGGCCTTGGCCTTCGGCATAGCAGACCAAAGAGATCACAAGAATAAGAAGACGGCCAACAAGGGCAAGCAAAGACAAAGGCTAGCAACGGCGGGAAATTCTTTGGAGAAAAGAAAAAGCAATACAGAGCAAGAATTTGTTGGCGGCGGCGGCTAACCCCAGGAGAAAAGAAAACTGGCGGCTAGGGTGGGAAATATGCTAGGGTTTTTTCTAGAGAACCAAAAATCTATTTATAGCTCATAAAAAAAAATCCGAAAATACTATTTTTCATAAATCCCTTTTTATTTAATTACGCAAAAACCCAAATTTCTTTAATTGCTTAACTTATTATTTTTATTGCTATTAATATGATTTTCAGAATATTACATTCTACCCCCCTTAACGGAATTCGACCCCGAATTCTACTCGCCGCTCTACTCAAATAAAAACTGCACTGCTGAAATTAAACAATAAAACAACACGTGCAGCGTGAACAACTCCGGATATCGCTCGCGCATGCGAGACTCCAACTCCCAAGTCGCCTCTCTCTCAGACTGATGCGTCCACAGCACCTTGACGTATACCAACGTCTTGTGCCAAAGCACTCGCTCCGACCTCTCCAGAATGCGCGTCGGACGCGACTCAACTGTGAGGTCTTGCTCAATAGTCAACGGCTCTAACGAAATCTTATGCTCTGGATCTCTCAAAACTTTCGGCAAAGAGGCGTGAAACACATTGTGAACTCCACGCATGGACTCAGGAAGGTCCAGGCGGTAAGCTAACTTCCCAATTCTTGCAATAATCGGGAACGGTCCAACGTACCTCGGGCTAAGCTTCCCTCTAGTACCAAACCGAACAATACCTTTAGTGGGAGACACTCTCAAAAGCACCTGGTCACCCACCGCAAACTCCAAGTCACGCCTCCTCAAATCAGCATAACTTTTCTGCATGCGCTCGAGTACGCTAATGATTACGCCTCACCATGGCCACACGCTCAACGGTCTTCTGAATCCAGTCCGGACCTAAAATTGCCTTCTCTCCAACTGCATCCCAACAAAGTGGCGATCTGCACTTCCGCCCATAGAGAACCTCAAATGGCGCGGCTCTAATACTGGAATGGTAACTATTATTATAAGCAAACTCTGCAAGTGGCAACTGGTCCTCCCAACTACCCTTCCAAGATAGGACACAAGATCGCAACATGTCCTCCAAAGTCTGAATAGTACGCTCTGACTGCCCATCTGTCTGTGGGTGAAACGCTGTACTAAGGCGGAGCTGTGTGCCCAATGCACTCTGCAGACTCTCCCAGAACTTGGAGACAAACTTCGCGTCCCTGTCAGAAACGATGGTCTTTGGCACACCATGCAGTCTTACTATCTCACGCACATAAATAGGAGCTAGATCACTCGCTGAATTTGTTGTGCGAATAGGAACGAAGTGTGCAGACTTACTGAATCGATCCACCACTACCCAAACTGCATCTTTCCCTCGCGGCGAACGAGGTAACGCTACCACAAAGTCCATAGAGATATCATCCCAAGACCACTGGGGAACCTCCAAAGGTTGTAACAACCCTGCAGGACGCTTGTGTTCAGCTTTCACTTGCTGACAAACACCACAAGAAGCCACATAGTTAGCAATATCCACCTTCATTCTCTTCCACCAAAAATTCTGTTTCAGATCTCGATACATCTTAGTCTCACCAGATGAGCGATTATGCAGAGCGATGTGCCTCCTCAAGATATCATCTTTGACCTCCGCCTTTTGCAGACGCAAAGACGACCTTTAAACCTCAAAGTACCAGAATCATCCATGCTAAAATCACTCTCTTTACCCTCATCCAGACGCTTCCTAACCTCCTGTAATAACCGGTCACTCTGTTGTGCTTCCCGCACACGGTCTGGAATAGCTGACTCAAGAATCAACTGTGTCTCAACATGTGTCGTGCCCGCATAACAATAAGATATTCCCATGCGATCAAAATCAGCAATGAGGTAATCTAGAGTAGCAGGAGTCGCCTTGCGACTAAGAGCATCCGCAACAACATTGGCCTTGCACGGATGATCTTGAATAGTAAGATCATAATCCTTGATCAACTCCAACCACCTCCTTTGCCTCAAATTCAGATCCTTCGAGTGAAGATATACTTGAGACTCTTGTGATCGTGAAAATATCACAAGGCTCGCCAGATAGATAATGCCTCCAAATCTTGAGAGCAAAAACAACGAGCCAACTCCAAATCATGAGTGGGATAATTCGCTCGTGCTTCTTTAATCGCCTCGACGCATAAGCAATTACCTTACCGTCTTGCATGAGAACACAGCCAAGACCCACTCGAGACGATCTGAAAAGATCGTGAATCGCTTCTGGCTCGGGAAGAGTGAGAATAGGAGAGGTCACCAACTTTGTCCTTCAAAATCACGTAAATAGCTCACACTCATCACCCACCGGAATCTCACACCTTTACGAGTAAGCGAGACATCGGCTTGGCAATGATAGAGAAATCCTGCACAAAACGCCGATAATAACCACCAAACCAGAAACTCCTCACCTCCTTCACACTAGTCGGCCTCTTCCAATCCACCACTTGTGGATACCTTGCTAGGATCATGACAATACCACGAGGGTTAATCACATGACCCGAAAACCCACTTCAAATCCGAACTCACACTTCTTCAATTTAGCATAGAACTTGTGCTCTCTCAAAGTATCTAAAACCGACCTCAAATGACGCTCATGATCCTCATTGGTCTTGGAATAGATAAGAATATCATCAATGAACACCACCACGAAGTCATCTAGATACTCGTGCAACATGTTGTTCATGGTTTCCATAAAATGGCAGTGCATTAGTCAATCCAAAAGACATAACTTTATACTCATAATGCCCATACACGGTGGAGAAAGCAGTCTTCTCTACATCCTGCTCACGCACACGGATTTGATTATACCCTGACTGGAGATCAATCTTGGAGAACACTTGAGCTCCATTCAACCGATCAAACAAATCCTCAATGCGGGGCAATGGATATTTGTTCTTGATCGTGACTGCATTAAGCGCATGGTAATCAATACACATACGCCAACTCCCATCCTTCTTCTCTGAGTGAATGCGAGCAGAGCTCCCCATGGCGATACACTACGCTGATCAAACCTTTAGCCAACAAATCATCCAATTGCTTCTTCAACTCGTCACAAAGCGGACGTGCTAAACGATACGGAGACATCGAGATGGGACGAGTACCCGGAACAAGATCAATGCGAAACTCCACATCTCGCGCAGGTGGCAATCCCGGAAGCTCAGCCGGAAACACATCTGGATAAGCACTAACCACTGGAATCTCCTCAATCTGCGAAGCCACACTCGGTTTCGCAGCAAGAGCTAAAAGAAGTCCGATTTCGCACGACCGGAACGATCCGGCCAACATTGAAAGAGAGCGCGGGCGCACTCCTGAAAAGTCAAAGTCTCCCAGGGCGAGGTGCCTGCGAGATCGTTCTCTGAAACAAGATATCACGGCTCGATAAGAGTGCAACCAATCCATACCCAAGATAACGTCGAGCGGCTCCATTTGAATAACTATCAAATTCGCGTGAACTTCTCTCCATCAATGATAATAGAACACCCGGGACAAGCAGTGAGCTAGCAATAATACCCCGGAGAACTAACCAACACCGATCGAGAAATCCATCGCATACTCAAGTTCGCTCTCCTAGCAAACGCCGTTGAGACAAGCGAAAAGGTAGCACTGAATCGAAAAGGACTAAAGCATCAAACGAATCCACAAGCAAAGTACTGTCACCACGTCGGGGCGACCGCGGACTCTGCGAGAGGCATGGCGTACACTCGGTGGCGCCATGGCGAAGGAAGACGACGGCGGGCGGCGAGAGCCCCAATCTGGCGTGGCGGTGCGGTAAGGCGGTCGTGCAACTGAGCGGTGCGAAGGTGGCGGTGCCGATGGTACCTATTTGGCGCCCAAGTGAAGGAAATGGCATCGCTGGTGGAGCGATCATCATCGAAAAGATCCTCGGCGGACCCATCAAGAAGAAGAAGATGGCACAGCTCCCACTTGATCACGCTAAGCGGGTTACGGCGACACACCCGCTCCTTGTGACCGGCCGGCCACACCGACGGCAATCTCCGTCCAAGTGCACTTTCAGTAGCAGTGTCCATCACCGCACTTAAAGCAAAGCATGCCACGCCTCGGACGGAGACGAAGAGCCGAGTACCGCAATAGGGCGAGGCGCCAAGAAGGAACGGCCTCGATTGCTTAGACTGAAAGATGCGGTCCTCCTTGAATTTCTTGAAAGCGTGTCGTTGAGCAGACCACTTCCCTCACTAGAACTCCTCTTGGTCACCACGGAAGCTACCGATCCACCGAGGCTTGCGCCTTTGTGAGTGCATCTCCAACTCCATGCCTCTAGCTTGCTCCACAATAGAGTCAGTAGTCACAGAGTGGAGTAGCTCCCAACACATGTCGGCACTCAGGTGAGACCAGACGGAACCTCTTGGCTTTCGAAGATCATCGTTCGCCATCTTGAAGGAACGGCGAACCAAGTTGTTGAACTCGACCTCATACTCAAGAATAGACCTCTTCCCACGAGCAAAGGTCGTCAAGGCAACCTCCATCTTCTCAACAAAAGAATAGGGGTAGAACTTCCCTTGAACGATCTACAAAATCCTCCCAAGTGATCGCCCTTGAGTGGCGGTCCTCGAAGACAACACGCCCCCCACCAAATATCGCGCCCTTTCAATGAAAGGCTACAAAGCGGACCCTCGATGTGAAGACATCTCCAAAGCTCCAAAGCGCCTCTCCATGTAGCGCAACCATCCATTGCACGCTCGACCGGTGTGCTGACCGTCAAGCGAATCCAACCTCAACCCCATCCACTCTCGGTGACATCGCGCCTCGGAACCGGTGGATGTGCGGCAGAGCAACAACGGATGCCGCGACAATAGGCTGCCGGCGCTGTTGACGAAAACACGATCTCTCCCACCAACTCTCTCAGCAAAGCGGGGGTCTCATCTTGGACCACAACCGGAGGCGGGTCAACAGCAACCCCCTCAGCTACTGACTCAACTGCTACAGGAGGTGGCTCCACGGAACCTCGCCCGCGACCACGACCTCCACGACCGCGGCCACCACGACCACGTCCTCTACCCCTCGGCATAGCTATCAACCACAATCAACAATACACAATGAGTTCAAAGATCAAAATAAACTCCTTCATCAATAAACAACATAACGGAAGCGTAAAAACTATATTCGTACCTCTCTCTAACCTCTCGTACCTTTGGTGTGTCAAATTTTAGGTTAGTTAACCATTAGCAAATTTTAGTTGATTTACCAAACTAAAACAAATTTTAACAATTTTTGTTTGCCTAAGTTGTTAATCTATTCACCACGGACCTAAAGCCCGCTCTGATACCAACTGTAACACCCCAGCCCAACACTGAGCCTGGAATGCCACTAAACTACCCTTCCAAACTAATAATCATTGACACACTATAAAATTTCAGCAAGAGAACAACAATAATCATATCCAAGGATCACAAACGAACATGTATAAATATGGATCAAACGATAATCAATAAGCAAGGGGAATAAAACCAGGCAAATAATCCAAAGCAGCATCAACCAATGAATCCAAATTAATAAAGCAACTAGTCTAGTCCAAATGATATCCTAAACATTATTCAATAACTAACATGTCCAAGTGTAAACCAATATTGAATGAAAAGATTATCATGGCGAATGATCATGTGATGTCCATGTGCTCTACTCGCTCTCAATTACGGCATCCTCGAAGATCACCTAAAAACAACAATAGAGCAAGGGTGAGTCCACGACTCAGCAATTACATCGATATACACCGATAATAATAAATCATCAGCAATCAATAACTTCATTATCATCACATGCACTTCTATTAACATTCTCATTCATTAATCTCAAATATCAATGCAACTCTAATCTATATGTCCACATGCACTTCTTTCGCGTATCCGGGATAGCGTGAGTGAATGCTCGCGACAACATTCACTCTCAAGCCCGTTCCTCCAAAAGGATCGGGGACCTCCTCCACTCCCGTGGAGTTGTGATCAATCATGATCACCTTCTCTTATGCAAAGATGCTTATGAATGCAAACAGGCAAACTCCATCATAAACATCATATCCAACTTTTCATCATGTCCATTAACAATATAAATCCATACCATTCCATTGCTTGCAATTAAACAAGATAAAAGCACAACAATAATGGTAATAGAAGATAAAGAAAACAGTGATCGATCATTGATCGCTGTCTACCATGCACTTGCCTTTACTAGTTGCGACGCACAATTTGACTCGAAGATGGCAACAAGTACGACGCTTCTCCTACATTAAATACACACATCTCAATACAAGCTACAGCATCATACGAATAACAATCAATATACATCGCTCCTACCGTCCCCAAATATACTACGTTACGCGGTATCGAATAGTTACCCATAGCTGTCTTAGTACTAAAACGAACGTAACTTTTTACTCGAAAGTCCGATCACCACAAACCACCCCATTCTGGATTCTTTATAAAATTATCCACATTTTCTTAGATTACGAAGACTTCTAATTAAATCATCTAACCCTCCGTATTTAGCCCAGAAAGTCGGTCTGTCCGCTTCGGAACAGCAGGTCTTCCAGATTTCATAACTTTTGTTTTACTCAACCAAAATGCGTGTTCTCAGATCCTACAGAACCATTGGACAAATATCTACAACTTTCATGTAGATCAAAAACTCTAATTAAGCCATTTACTATTTTTAATAACCGATCTACCAAAACAGCGCCGAAAGTCGATAACCGTAAAACAGCGGTCTTCCGAAAATCATATCTCGAAATCTACTTGTCCGATCGACATGATTCAATATGCTACAGAAAGCTATCGATATTATCTACGATTATCTAGGAGATGGTATTTTCAAATTTCGCCATTAAGATACCCGAATAAATCGTACAACATAATAGCAGCTAAGCGGATCTATAAATCAGCTTCTCTAATTAATGCGGATGATAACCTCTAATTCTTGCAAGTATACTTAGCTACGCCAAGAAAAACAAATCACTAGTACCAATAAATAATCAACTACAAATCTCAACCCTACTAATTAACTACTAGCGCTAGCGACTAAGAACAAGAAAAAATACGAGAGCTAACTCCACGCTCGGGTGTTGCGTACGGCGGCAGATGGTTTCGGCAACCACGCACACAGACGGCAATACAGCGTTCAGTAGTTCACGACCACGGCTAGCGAGCAATGCGGCCGCAGCAGCCCAGTCAAGCCATGGCCGGCGGTCCACGCAATGCGTTCAGTGACCCACAGCCAAGAATGGCGCAGCTTCGGCTCCATGCCAGAGACGCAGCCTTGGCTTCGGTCGGCGCAAAGCAGGACCCAAGAGATCACAAGAATAAGAAGACGGTCGGTGCGGCGCCCAAGACAAAGACAAAGCGGCTAGCGTGGCGGAAATTTGCTGGAGAAAAGAAAAACAACGCAGGAGCAAGAATTTGTTGGCGGCGGCGGCTAACCCCAGGAGAAAAGAAAACTGGCGGCTAGGGTGGGAAATATGCTAGGGTTTTTTCTAGAGAACCAAAAATCTATTTATAGCTCATAAAAAAAAAATCCGAAAATACTATTTTTCATAAATCCCTTTTTATTTAATTACGCAAAAACCCAAATTTCTTTAATTGCTTAACTTATTATTTTTATTGCTATTAATATGATTTTCAGAATATTACATCTTTGATCCGCGAGTTTGTGATTGATTCTTTTACGTGGATTAGCTTGCTGTGATGTGTGGGAACCCATCTAGGATCAATTTGATCATCAATCACCCACGAGCAAGCGATTGGATCTAGTTTTCACTTTTGCCCGGTTTTGCACCCTTCTTCAATCAGATCATAAAAGATCTTTGTTCGTCCAAGAATTATCATAATTGTTGATTGGAATAGGTCCTTAATATCATAGAGAAGGTGTGTGCAAAGTTTCGTGAAGTTTGGAGTTGAGAATCAAAAGTTAGACCTAATTGCAACTTCGTCATCGGCCGTTTTTACTTTGTTACGAGCTGCCGGTCGACCGCCCCACACCGTCGGTCGACCGATTTGGTGCGGTCCGACCGCCCCACACCAGAGGTCAGACCGATTTAGTACCGGTCAAACCGCCAAGATAATAAATGGTCGACCGGCCAGTCTCTGTTAGTTTTGATTCTTGCTGATTTTTGTCGCATTGCTTAGGGGTTTAATTGGATGAAATACTAGTCTTCCATTTATCTTGGTATATTGATCTTCATAGCTTCATCATAGCTATTGGAGTGAAATTGTGTTGAATTCATATTTTGTGAAAAAGTGAGCGTGCTCCTATTCACCCCCCCCTCTAGTCGCCTTTTCGGTCCAACAAGTGGTATCAGAGCCCGGTTAGTTCAATCTTGATCTTAACCGGTCACTGAACTTTAGCGATGGATAGATTCTCTACAAAACCGCATATCTTCAATGGGCACGACTATGCCTATTGGAAGAATCGTATGCGAGTATTCCTTGAGAGTGAGGGACAAGCTATATGGGACGTTGTTCGATCCCCGCTCATTATTCCTGAGGTTGAAACTCCTGCTTCTATGGTTCTTTTGGCTAACAACAACAAGGCCAAGAATCTTTTATATGGTGCGCTTGGTAGACAAGAATATGATAGGATTTGCAATCTTGCAATCACAAGACGAGATTTGAAACACCCTCGAAACATATCATGAGGGTTCGTCCCAAATTAAGAAAGTGCGCCAAACAATCTATAAGCGTGATTATAACAAATTTGAGATGCGTCCTGGAGAGAGTATCGATGACATTTTCAGTCGCTTTAATAAAGTGATTAATCAGATGAAAGCTGTTGATATTGAATACTCTCAATCTGAAAATGCCACCCACCTCTTGGCTGCAATCAACACCAAGGAGTGGGAGATGAAGGCTCTTGCTATAGAATGAGAATGTTGATCTTTCGAGCCTTACTTTGGAGTTGCTTTATAGCAAACTCAAGACTCATGAAATTAAAAGAGTTGATCATCCCAAGAAAGACAATTTAGCTTTGGTAGCGCATCCTCTCAAAAGGCTTCTGATGATTCTTTTGAATCTTCTTCTGGATTTTCATTTGCTTGTTTATCTGCTATTCATGAAGAGGAGCTTGAGAATATCCCTGAGGTTGAGTTAGCCCTTTTAGCTAAAAAATTCACACGGGCTTACAACAATGTGAGAAATAAAAAGAGAGGTGGTCCTGTTACTTGCTATGAGTGTGGAGAGCTCTACCACATCCGGACCAATTGCCCCAAGCTAAAAGGTAAGGGCAAGCACAGGGAGGAGAAGACAGCCTGGAAGAAGCCTCATGAGAACAACTCTGAGTATGATGCTGTCAAGCTCATAAAGGCCGCTCACCGGGTCCTTGCCGCTTTTGGAGAGCAATCCGTTAGCGATGTGGACTCCGGGAGCGAAGAGGACAAGAAGGGGAAGGCCAAGGACTTCACCGTCATGTGCTTCATGGCTGACACTGACGACATTGATGATGATGAGGTATCTCTCTCTTATGATGAGCTTTCTGCTAAATATGATTCCATATATGAGCAACTGCTTAGTCAAGATGAAGCGCTAGAATTTGTCATGACTAAAAATAAGAAACTAGAGTCAAAAATTGGTAAACTGAAACTAGAACTTGCAAATGTTAAGACTCTTGAACATGATGAATGTTTATCTTGTCATGACATGCACTCAGAATTGGCTAAACTGCAATCTGCTCACAATATTGCTTTGCAACAACTTGAAAATGCTAGAACCGAGCTAATTAAAATTAAATCTGCTCCTTGTGAAAAATATTTAGAGTCTAGCAAGTTGATTGCTTCTGATGTGATTGATTCTAGCCCTTGCACTTCATGCTTAGAAAAAGAACGTGAAATCAAAGATATCTTAGAAGCTGCTAGAGTCAAATATGCTAAGCTTAAGGACAATATTGAAACTACTATTTGTGCTTCTTGTTCCGCTCTTAAGCTTGAAATTGCTTTATATAAGGAGAAATCTATGGATAAAACTTGTGATGCTTGTGTTAATTTGAGAAAAGAAAATGCTTACCTTCATGATACATTAGAGAAATTTTCTAAAGGTAAGAAACAGTTAAACATGATTCTTGACAAGTCTAAAACTCCTTATAAGAAGCAAGGTTTAGGATTCAATTCTTTTCAAGACAATTCAAAGCCAAAAGTCATTCAAGTCTTGGAAAAAGGTTTAATTGAATTCAAAACCCAACCTGCAAAAACCTCTTTTAAATCTGCAGGTTTTGCCCAACCGTGTGTTAATTCAAAGGGTGCTTCTTCTAGTGGTACCAAGTACCATTGCACTTATTGCAAGAAAAGTGGGCATTTGATTGAGTTTTGTTGGCGTAGGTTGAAAAATAATAAGAAAATTTTTGCTAGTATTTCATCCACTCAACCTAAAGCTTTTATGAGACATAGTCATTTTGAAAAGAATAAACCTGGGTTAGGATTTGTTTCACATGCTTATCATCATGCTCCTAGACAGGATAATTCTCATGTTCTTGTGACCATTACTCATGATAGGAATGCAAATAGAATCAAGGATAACACTTCTGCTTTGCATACTACTCGCAGACGTGTGTCTCAGTACTGGGTACCCAAGTCTTGTTTAACTAACCCCAGTATCGAGACACATCGTTCTTCTGTGCCTTGATTTTTCAGGATTGCCGCGGAAAGAGGAAGAGCACGTGCTTTGTTGACTCCGGCTGTTCACGTCATATGACCGGAGACTCAAGATGGTTCACCTCCTTCACGCAGTCGACGAGTTTTCAAGCATCTCCGAGAACTTCCCATCGCCAGGCCGTTAAGCTCTTATTCAGGTATTTACACTCTACCCATTTGGTATTCATGCTCTTCAGCTTTGTCCATTAGGGGTTTTTCAGATTCTGATTTTGCGGGCTGTCGGTTAGATAGGAAGAGTACCTCAGGCACCTGTCACTTCCTAGGCACTTCTCTTGTATCTTGGTCTTCTAGGAAGCAGTCTTCTGTTGCACAATCCACTGCTGAAGCGGAGTATGTAGCTGCTGCTAGTTGCTGTAGCCAAATTTTGTGGATGACGTCCACTCTGAAAGATTATGGGTTAAATTTTGCTAGTGTTCCTCTTTTCTGTGATAACACTTCTGCTATTAATATTGCTAAAAACCCAGTGCAACATTCTATGACTAAGCACATAGACATTCGCTTTCACTTCCTTAAAGATCATGTCGAAAAAGGGGATATTGTGATGCACTTCGTGGAGTCCGATGCTCAATTGGCGGATATTCTCACCAAGCCTTTAGATCAAACCAGGTTTGCCACCTTGAGAAGTGAGTTAGGGGTAATTTATCCCTATGGGTTGATTTGAGGGGGAGTTTGATCTTTTCTGATCTTTCCTTGTTCTTTTGATCTTTTATTGTTCTTTTTCTGAACTTAGTGATCTTTTTGAAATTTTTAGGTTTTTAGGATTTTTATTGCATCTCATTGTATCATATTGCATTCATATGAAAAATCCAACAAGTGGTATCAAAAATCCAAAAAGATGCATTGTAATATTAGATTTTCTGCTTATCTTTTAAAATTGATGAAGCTTTGCCTATTACCCTTTGGAGCTGTAGTACTTCAATTCGCGCTCAATGTCATGTCCAGTTCTTTGACTTGCTAGAATTATCATACTTTTACATGTGTAGCTAAGTCTTTGCTATATGAGCTAGAACTTTTAAAACAACTCGAACTAAGAAATTGCAATTTGTGGATGTTTTAGCGAGTTGCGCAATTAGTGCTCCTCTTGTGACATTGGCCCTGTCAGAATTGCTTTGTTAGCTCTTTGATCTAAAATTGACAATTACTTGAGCTTTTGTGTTCTTGAGATTCTAAAACTGCTGATGTGAAAAATGAAAATCAAGATTGTCTTATGCTTAAATTGTGCCAAACTATTCTTACGAGACTGCTTGTCAAATGACATGAACTTAGAGATAGTTTGATGAACCAGACGATCTCATGGGGACTGCTTGTCAGAAATGACATGAACCTCAAGATTTGTCGCCCTGGTAGAAGCTTAGAAAGAGTTTGTGGATGGCTCCTAGTCCAGGATCTTCTTTACTAAGATATACCTTTAATCAACTTCTGGTCGAAGCTTAGGATGAGTTTGTGGATGGCTCCTAGTCCAGGATCTTGTCACTAAGTTAGATCATTAGTCAACTTCAATATTCAATGCATATGAGAAAAATGTTGACAAATGAGCTTTTACAAAATATTGAGCAAAATGATTCAATACAGGACCTGATTGACTCTTAATGTGGTCTTTGTTAGATTTTTGATCTCACTTTGATATTTTGACATGGCCAATTTCACTTTAGGATCCCTGTTGATGAACTTACTGAATTTGAAGCGTTGCTTAAATTGATCAAATCTACTGCTTTACTTTTGAGCCTTTGTGCTTAGCTTTGATATACATATCTTACCATGATCTTGCTAGCGCTGTCAGGCTTGATATGCTGTTTGTGCAATATTAGAAATACTGGCTAGCTCTTTTGGGTAATCTCCAAAGCTTCTTGTAATCAAAAATTGAAAAATACAAAAATGAAGCCACTCCATTGCACTTCATGCATACTCCTCTTTATGCTTCTTTTGTTTTTGTTTCTTTCATTATTCTCTATTTGTTATCTCTAGATGAGAGGAAGGCGTGATTCCTTGATGAATCCATTGTCAAAGGGGGAGAAGATGTGTTAATGAGAAGATATTTCATTGTTGGGGGAGAAGATTATACAAAGGAGGAGAAAGTTGGATATATATATAGATATATATATATATATATCATTGTTTTACAAAGGGGGAGAAACTGAAAATTTGGAAGTTTCTGAAATTTGAGGATCATAGTGAGGGGGAGTTCTTGAGTTGCATTCTTATTGTCTTATTGAATATTCTGAACTTGAATTGCATTCTTTTATCCTCACAATGATCATAGGTCAATTGAACAATTGTTCTTTCATATGGACCTCATGTGAGAATTTTGACCCTTTTCTGGAAATCAAAGTTTTTATGCTTTCTTTTGCCTTGTCTCACATGCCTATACTATTCTGATGCTAGCTTGGTCATTTACATTGCTTTTTCTTACTTATGGACCAAGTTGTGCCTTTGTGCGAAAACTGCGAGTAAGATCGTTTTCAAACCTCTTACTTACATTTTCTGGATAATTGCCAATGTGTTCATCAAGGGGGAGATTGTGGATATCATGGGGATATATTCCAGATCTTAGGATGATGTGACAATTGGCAATGGTGTTTACGGTTTGTCGTTTCACGAGTTTTCGACAAAACTTCAGGCATTCTGGACAGGGGCGGTCCAACCGGCCATAGCATGGCGGTCCGACCGGTCCCAAATCGGTCGGACCGACCATGTGCGGTGGTCGGACCGGCTGTGACCTAAAAGTGGTCAAAACGAGCTGGGCCAAAAAAAGGTGTTGTAGGCAAGTGAGGGGATCCCAATGCACTTGGTCTCATGATTTTTGGAGTCTCCAGTAAGAAGTTCTATTCAATTTAAGTTTCCAGAAGGTCTCGGAATTTCAGGGCATGAATTTCGGCTAAGTCCCTGGGGCGGTCCGACCGGCCAGAGTGGCGGTCCGACCGGCTCACATGGAGCGGTCAGACCAGTTTCTACTTGAACGTCGGCCAACTTCGTGGCAATGTTGTTTTGTTAGGTCAAAGTCATTGGTTTCATGGCATATGATTTGCATGATGCATGTTTTGACTAACATGGGTCAAGTTGTGAAGAACTTGTTCCCGAATTCGTGTTTGCTTGTCTATGGTTGTGCAGGTTGCTTGGTGGTCAACGACGGTCAACGGCGAGGAGGATCGGGACTAGACTTGGAGAGTTGAGGTCCGAGCGATCGGCGATGCCGGGTGAGGTCAATGACTCAAGCGTGGCGCAAGATGGACAAGGGTGACCTATTAGCAAATCGAGGCGCAAGATGGCGCTAGGTGAAGCCGTTTAGGTCAAAGGTTAAAGACGGCGCTTTGCGCGTGCGTGTGACCCGCTTGTTAGTGGGCCTTAACGGGAGCCCAATGGAGTCAAACCCTAGGAGTTCTAAGCCTCCACTATAAATAGGAGGAGGTGGTGGCTGCACCATCTAGCTCTTTTCTCTCTCGCCTTTTTATGTTTCAAAACCCTAATTGGCTTAGGGGGAGTTGAGGTGGAGGCTAGGGCTCTTTATGGTTTGAGGTGAATTTCGTGATCTTGGATTGACCACTGATCCATGATGGTGTGGGTGTAATCCAACAGCAATCACGTTCTTAATCTATGCAAGGTTTGCTTGAGATAAGTCTCTTTTCGTTCTTGCTTTCAATTTCATGATTTTAGGGCTTTCTTTGATCCGTGAGTTTGTGATTGATTCTTTTACGTGGATTAGCTTGCTGTGATGTGTGGGAACCCATCTAGGATCAATTTGATCATCAATCACCCACGAGCAAGCGATTGGATCTAGTTTTCACTTTTGCCCGGTTTTGCACCCTTCTTCAATCAGATCATAAAAGATCTTTGTTCGTCCAAGAATTATCATAATTGTTGATTGGAATAGGTCCTTAATATCATAGAGAAGGTGTGTGCAAAGTTTCGTGAAGTTTGGAGTTGAGAATCAAAAGTTAGACCTAATTGCAACTTCGTCATCGGGCTGTTTTTACTGTTCTGGAGCCTGCCGGTCAGACCGCCCTACACCAGAGGTCAGACCGATTTGGTGCCGGTCGACCGCCCCACACCAGATGTCAGACCGATTTAGTACCGATCAGACCGCCAGTATAACAGCGGTCAGACCGACTAGTCTCTGTTAGTTTTGATTCTTGCTGATTTTTGTCGCGTTGCTTAGGGGTTTAATTGGATTCAATACTAGTCTTCCGCTGTACTGGTATATTGATCTTCATAGCTTCATCATAGCTATTGGAGTGAAATTGTGTTAAATTCATATTTTGTGAAAAAGTGAGCGTGCTCCTATTCACCCCCCCCTCTAGTCGCCTTTTCGGTCCAACACATTATATGTTGATAATATTTTCATTGCTTCAAATGATAAAATACATTGATGGAAGTGAAAACTTGGTTGTATTCTAAATTTGACATGAAAGATATAGATGAAGCTTTCTATGTTTTAAGAGTAGAAATACATGGAGATCAGAATAAAAGAGTTATTAGGTTGTCCCAAAAGGCATAACTTCGAAGCGTTTTAAAATGGTTTTCTAAGAAAAACAGCAAATCTGTTAATGTACCTATTGTGACGGGAACTAAACTCAGTGAGGAATTATGTCCAAAAACTCATGAGGAAAAAGATAGAATGAATGGTATTCCTTATTCTTCAGCTTTGGGATGTCTTGTGTATGCTATGTTATTTACACGACCTGATCTTAGCCATACCATTGGAATTATTAGTAGATATTAAAAGAATTCTGAGGAAGAGCATTGGAAACAAATCAAATATGTATTGTGTTATGTCAAATGAACTATGGATTATTCATCATGTCTTAATGGTCGTAATCTTCACCTGCAGGGTTATATTGAAGCTGATTGGCAAGGGGATCCGGATGATCGAAAATTAACTTCTGGTTATCTATTTACTTTGGCAGGAGGTGCAATTTGTTGGTGCTGCAGGAAATAGGATTCAGTTACTCTTTGCTCCATGGAAGCTTAATACATTGCCGCATCTGACGCAGCAAAAGGTGTATGGCTGAGGGAATTTCTAGCATTACTTAAGGTCTTGGAAATTGCCTCACAACCTGACACTATTTATCGAGACCCAAAAATACATCTCAGGAACCCTCTGTGTATTCTGAACTAGTCCTGGATCGAGCTAGCTCACCTGAAAAACAAATGATGAAATACCATCCATTTATTCGATTTAACTAGAAAGATCTCAAAATAATAATAACTGGACCTTATGGTCAATGTTTACTTAACTTGCCACGCAGGGCTAAAGAAACAAATTAACTCTTGCAGCGGAACGAGAAACTTGGAAAGGTCAATCAACATGCCCACAGGCAATCGAGTGGAGAACGCATCCTAATCCGCAAAACCTTCATAGTCTTCTTTCTGAAAGAACTCCTGTGCAGCTTGATATTCTTCAACTGATCAACAAAGGCATGAGCCGTGAGTACATAAAGCACTCAGCAGGCCGTAGGGAAATATATGCAAATAGTATTCATGCAAGGCTTACCAAAGGTTAGCTGTATGATTCTTTTGCAGAAGACATCATTTATGACAAATACAATAAATAGATTGAAATGCGTAATTGAAAAGAATAATAAATACTTAAATAATTTCTTTGAAACAACCAGCGAACTAACCATTCACTTCTCAACCAAACCAAAGACAAGTGAACTCCCCATTCACCCGTCGACACAAACCACCAAGTGAATTACCCATTCACCGAACACACATTATAATCATCAAGTGAACTTCCCATTCACACTCCGACTTATTTTTAGAAGAAACTCTATCTCCCGTGTGAAATCCCCGAGCACGTCCATAACCGCGGACACGGCTATTCGAATAGTTTTACACACTTTGCAGAGGTTGTACAGCTTGACCCACAAGACACGACTTCTCTAGTTGGTTTGGCATCCGTCGATACCACTGCTCACTACCTTAGGTAAGCAGGCTAGAGCACGTGATAAAGCCTTTACAAAGCTCCTTCTTAACCCAGTTCTGCCCGCTAAGATTTCAACACTGAATGTCTCCATCCGACCAAACAGGGCCCCCCTCTTGCGCCATAGTGAGTACGTACCCCGTAACTCACTCTTCCAAGACAGAACCAGAAATAAGATATTGCTAATTAATCAGCCAGGTCCCACCCATACAGGACATGTGGTTGTACGATTAAGGCTCAGCTCAATGGCGCACAAGATTAAGTCCTTGACAAGTTACTCAGACGAACTTTCCACAAACCCACAACGTATTAAATCCACACCCTCAATCCACCATCCACTCGCCTGAGTGAAAACCATTTTGTTTAAAATAAACCAATGACATCCCCTGCATGGAACACAAATTTTACAAAGTGGCTAACCACCACAATTCCATTTATCATTAAATCCAGATTAATCATTATGACACATGTGATGATGAACCCATCGAGACTAGGCTTGACTAAGCACTAATACGATACCCATGTTGGTGATACAAATATGTTCAACTAAAATTATCCAAGCTAGGGTGACAAAGGATTCATGGCATTCAAATGTTCAATGGAGGCATAATGACAACAGGTAATAACTAAACTCAAAACAATTGATATAAAGATAGCATGCAATTGTATAAAACAATATACTTTTGAAATCATAGGATCAATATGATCAAAGGACTACGGCTTGCCTTGGAATAAATCCTGGGATTGATCTTGATCTTGGTGTACTTCTCCTTGTTCAAAACTTCCCGAAGTAGCAACGTCTACTCGCAAAACAAGCAAATGGAACAAATAAATATCAAACAGAGATAAAACCAACACCAAAAATTAAATAAAAATCATAAATAAATAGAGCTCGAAATTATATGAATTTACAAATTTGAATGGGCTCAATCGGAGTTCGGATGCAAAAGATATGGGTTTTGGAAGATTGAGAATAAATTAAAACCCTAATTTGGATTTTAATTTAATTTCCCGATTTATTTTTCAATGGGAAAATCGACTTATGACGTCAGCTGACGTCAGCGAGGATATTTCGGCTGGAATTAAAATCAACCGAAGGTGGGTCCCACTTGGAAGTGACTGGGTGCACCGTGGATTGAGTCCAAGGAGGTTTGGCTCGGGAGGGGGTTCGGGCGTACCACGTGGCGTACCAGCAGGAATCACGAGCGCCACGGGGACACAACTTCTAAGGTGGTACTGGTGGCCCGACACGCCTGACCAAAGCAGAGGAAAGCTCGGCCGAGGATCTTGCCGGTGGCGGTGACGGCGGACGGCGGCACGTCGACGGCGGTGGAGCAGCAAAATGAGACCCTAGGGAGACAGCGGAGCTGCTGGAGGTGGCAGCGGAGGTCGGGTGGCGACGGCTCACCGGTGGCGGCGACAATGGTGGCGGCGGTGACGAGAGGGCGTTGCCGGACGAGGCGGCAACGGCGGAGGAAGCACCGGCGAGCGAAGGCGAGGGCGGCGGGGTGAAGTTCCGGCTATTGCGCACTTATTGGCAATAGTCGCGCGGCCGAGGGAAGACTGGAGGCGACGGAGGGCGGCGGCGAAGAGCTTCGGCCGGCGGTGGTTGCTTCGGCAATTGCGCGCTCGGGAAGACGAAGGAGCGTCCGGCGCTTTGGGGGTCTGGAGGAGGGAGGAGGGGCGAGGGATTTGGTGGGGGTCTTGGGCCTTTTATAGCCCCGGGGAAGAGGAGTCCCAGCTGGAGACGGCGGCGTGCGGCGTGCGGGAGCAGGACTCGGAGACGAGTCCGGGTTGAAGACGAAGACGACGTGGCGTCGGTGGTCCCACATGGCAGAGAGGGGAAAGCAGGCGCGGCGAGATTTCGGCGGGGCCACCGGGCAGCGGGAGAGCGCGGGCGGGCTGCAGCGCGGGAAAGGCCGGAGGGAGACGGGCCGAGGCGCGAGAGTTGGGCCGGAAAAGTGATTGGGTTTCGGCCCAGTTACTGTTTCGGAAAATAGAATAGGTTTTCTTTTTAGAAAATAGCAGAAAATCCAAAAGGCAAATAGAAATTAGCAAATGAACTCAGAAAAATTCTATAAAACATATCTAAGCCCATAGAATTCAAATAAAATAATTTTAATAATAGTTGATGTTGGGATTAGTCATATTAAATTGTTTTGATCTCTGAAATTTCTAATTTAGCTTTAACTTTAGTAGAAAAATTCAAATGGTTATTTTTCTGTTAAAACTTTAAAACATACCAAATTTTTGGGATGTTACACTATTTTCTGTGATAACCAAGCAGTAATCAAGGTCTCGAAGGATCCTAAATTTATTAGTAAAAGTAAACACAATGAAGGAAGGTATCACCATATTCGTGATGTAATAAATAGACTCGAATCTATTCGTTTGGTTTATTTGCCTAGCATTGATATGGTTGCAGATCCACTGACAAAGCTAGCTAGTCATGAATTATTTTCTAAGCATGTTAAACACATGTGACTTCATTTTATTGATTGAAATGTTTTCAGCCAAGTGGGAGATGTTGGATTTTTATGTGGCTTTCAACATTTATTGTGGCTATTGTATGTTTTAACTCAGTATGGAATTATTCATATTATTGATGTATGTGATAGGGAATAACTTGATGTGAAATTTAACTCGAGAAATTAATACTCGAGGTGTTGAGGATGACTGTGCAATAATTTGGTAAACATATTTATTCAGATCGAGTCTACTGGAATTTAATATGCATTCATATGATTAATCCGGATACAGCACATGACAGAATAGCTAGGTTTGTTTTGCAGGATCGGCTCTGTAGGCTGTTGACCCACATGATCAGACTGGAATTGATCTTGTAAAAATCTGATCATAGTGCATGACTCACACATGTGTGCTAGAGACTAATATATTTTAGACTCACGAAATTGGTCTGTCTAATTGTGGTTGGTGACATGGTTCAGGAATCTCATGGTGTATCAAAAACAAATGGGTCATTTTGTATCACCTGGAAGTGGAGTCTATAAATATGTCCATACCTTCTAGCCTCATTATGCAATTGTAAGCGGCACCACAAAAAAAGTAAAGGGATAGAGGGTAGACTGGAAAGCCTCCACAAAATGCATGACAGAGGAATAGATGGTAGACTGGAAAGCTTCCACAAAATCAATCTAGGGTTTGAAGAAATCGTAACACTTGGGACAATGGGTTAAGCTTATGGAGGAAAAAAATGATGTTGGCAATAAATATGAGAAGAAGAAATATGCAAATTAGCTCTCTAGATGAAAAGAACTTCCATATAAAACATATATTAAAAAAAACCTCGTTAAAGCCCTAAAGAAAATCGAGAGTAGGATTAGTTTGAGTAATGTTCCAGTAAACTTCCGCCATTTTGGGTGCTCTAAAGTTCACTTCATAGTTTACTAGGAGTTTTTTTTTGCACTTATAGCACTTTTGACGGGGTGAATAACAAAATTTGTCCCTCTCCGTTGTAATTGCAAAAATGGTACTCTCCACTGTGCCCACGGGGGGGGGGGGGGGGCACCCCGTCGTGCCACGTGTCAAATAATACCTCACCCCAGGGGGCTGGATTCGCCTCTGTTGTGCCCCAGGGGCACGGTTTCCCCCTCGTGGCACGTCCGATTGGGGGGGTCCCTCTGTCGTGGCCCAGAGGCACAATTTACTCCTCGTCCGGTGCCTTGGGGTAAGATTCGCCTCTGTTGTGGCCTTGGGGCATAGTTTTTCCATGTATAGATTTTTTCCTTTATTTTGATCAAATTATAAGTTATATTTTGAATGATGTGATGAAAATATGAGTTATCAAGAGTTTTGAGAATAATTACAGTGACCAAGAATAGTCTTATGATTTCATATGAATCTTGGGTGTCTTAGGGTTTCATGTGAATCTCCGGCGTTGCAGTCGTCTCTGGAACAGATGCACTCCGACAATACGCACATGATGTATACAAATATGTTATGCAAAAAATCTATACAAATATAGTACAACACAAGGGCACAACATCTATACAATGTACACACGGGATACAATATGGCTCACTCGTCTGAGCCACTCTCTGCTTGCTGCGTCTGCATCTACATGCGTGTCTTGGTTTTCTGTTCAACATGTCCTGTGGGATATGTGAACCGATTTGGAGAGTGTGTATTGTTTCAGAGGGCATATAGAGACCGTTGAGTGGGCGGACATGCTTCAACAAGCTGACTCTGTTCAACATCGATGTTGCCTAGCTGAGTCATACCAAATTGGCTACCACCTGCCATCATATCCATAATGAACGAATCAAGAAATACACCCGTGGAGTGTTGGCCCCCATTTACGATGTCCGAACGACCCTCAGTACGGAGGAGCTCTGGCCTTGATCATACGATGTACCAGTGACCCTAGAGGAGCTTTGGCCTTGGTATGGTACTCCGTACTAGTCAAGGTTCTACGGAGCGTAGACTAGGGTTGGCGTCCTCGGTGGTACGCTCCAAATCCTAGCATCGTGTACTCCTCTCTAGCAGTAGTTGGGATGGCCGCCTCCTCATAGGTTGATTCGTCACCAACCCCACACTCAACTGAAGGCTGCAAGATGGAATGACGTTAGGTAAAATCAATATTCCGGACTTAAAACTGAACATCGCATATCTCCCCGATGTGCAGTGAGGATGACCGATGAGGAGCTCTTGGACTACCACCTGTCTGAGTAGGCCATGTGAACATCGATCGCAGAAGTGATGCATCCCGATGGACGTGCGGTTGGAAGATGACATGATGCTAGCCCAACCTAAGGCATAACAAATAATCAGGGCTTAAATTGATCCTAACTTACCTCCCTGATTTGCAGTGCCTCTGACCGGCGAGTAGCTCTGAGACACCCGCCAATTTTACTAGATCATGCCGACCTAGGTTGTGAGCAAGCTCGGCCCACTAAGTGTGTAGCATGATGGACGTCCTCTCTCGATCGACCACTGCTCATGTTCATGGACTTGAAAGTACTAAGAAGCCCCAGAACGGTGTGATCTGGGCTGCGTATGGCGAAATACGATGCATGTGAGATCCACTGGATCCGGTCGAATTGAAGGGATAGACAACATATTTCTGTTCCAAACAGTAGAAAAATCAAGACTGAAGCAAGCATAGGTTTGAGTGTTTTACAGTGTCGTCACGCCACGAAGTGCTATGTCGATCGAACGAGTGACGAAGACTTTAATCGTGCATGACCTAATCTGAACGCTCTGGTGGAGGACGGGTGAGTCTGGTACGCGACCGTGGTAAGTACCACAGAATGTACTCACGGTATGCGTGAACATCGTACGGTTGTTGCTCGAGTAGAACCTCAGTGTGCGTCGTCTCCATCCAAGTCATAATCCACTCTTACTAGACTACCTGCCAGTCCTTAGAATACCAGCCCACCCTCGATTGCCTGCATTCGAGAAGGATTTATGTGAGAAGAGCGGATATAGGTATGAAATGTAAATATTGCTCGGATGGAGTTGGACTCAGAAGTGGAGACTTGTTGCAGCATCCTCCCGTTGGGAGGGGGCACAATCTAGTAGAGATCGAACTATCGCATTACGCACTGCGGTGCGAAAGGCTCCATCATATGGGAAAACACAAGGTGGTAGGTCGTCGCCCATAATTCGACGTCATGTGTGCATTACACGGACAGTCCGTGCGATGCTACTGTGTTCATGAAATATGGGTTCCATGGAAACCATATGATGTTGTCATCGTACAACGACTCGAACTCATTGACAGGCGAAACACACACACACACACACACACACACCTAGGGCCGAAAAAATAGCTCGAGGCTCACGAGCCGGCTTGGCTCGGGCTCATAAATTTTTGAGCTGAGCTGAGCCCAGTGTCCAGCTAACCAAAAAATCAAGCCGAGCTTGAGCCGCTCGCGAGCCAAGTTTGGTTTCGTGCGAGTGGTGCGCACCAAGCCCAGGCGGCCAATCGCCTCAGCCCCAGGCGGCAAGGCCCAGCCCAGCCAGCCCACGAAACTAACTAACTAACCCTAACCCTACACGGTGTGTGTGACTCCCATCTCAAATTCCCCTTCCTCTCCCGTCCCGTCCCGATCCCCAATTCCCCTTCCTTTCTTGTCCTGTCCACCGCTCCGCTCGCCCTGTCCACCATGCCGTGCGCCCGTGCTCCCCTCGACCTCCCCCTGGCCCCATGCTCCACCCCCCGGTGCTCCCCCGTCCTCCGCGCCGCTCGCCCCGTGCTTCCCCCTATCCTTCGCGTCGCCACCCCGTCCTCCTCACCCGGCCCCTGTTCCATCCGCTGCACCGTCCACTCCCCCTGGCCGCGTGCTCCCCCGTCCTCCCCCTAGCCGCATGCTCCCCCCACTCCTCCATCCGACTCCCATGGATCACCAACGGAGTATGGAGTCACGTGCGCGAGAGAAGACGTCGGTCGACGTCGGGGCCTCCGCCTCAGCACTAGTAGGCGAGCGTGCAATCGGTCGACGCCTTCTTAGCTCCCAACCGCCTCCTGAACTTTTCAAACCGGCTGAATCGGTGAGTTAGGTTCGAAATGTTAATAATTTTTGTTGATGTTTTGTAGCGTAGTGTCAGTTCTTTTTATGATCTGAATTGCAGTTCTTTTATGATATTCATGTAAATAAGTGCATGTCTGTTTAGTCTAAAGCTTATGGATTATCACTAGCATTATGGACGATGTTGATTTTCCATTAGATTTGATCATGCCAGACTTATTATACATAGAAAGTCATATATGTTACAACTTCTGCTGTTGGTGTGCATTACTCACAGCTGGTGCCGACATTAGTGGATGATAAATGTGTTTAATGTTTGTTTCCAGAAACAACCGTGATGGAAATGCTGCCTCAGTAAAGGAGGGTTTCTTTCGAGTTTGGCTTTGTATTTTTCCTTTTATATCATCTTATGGGAGGAGATATTTCAGAGCTTAAACAAGTTTGACCAAATCATTCATTTAGTCAACTGCCTAACAGAGAATGTGAAATCTGATGTTTCTGTAAGCAAACTAGTCTTCTTAAACAAGCTTGACCAGAGCTTAAACAAGCTTGGCTTTACTGATGTTTCTGTTTCTAACTTATTTTCTGTAGAAATAGAAAATCTGAAATCTGAGAGGTAAATAGAAAATGTTTATAACTTATTTTTTTGGCATATGTCATAGCTAACTCGAATACTATGCATCTTTTCAGGAAAATAATGATGAAGACGATATTGAAACTATTCTATTTCCTCGAAGTGTCGTAGAGAACAACTAGTGAGTGGTACTGCTTCTAGGTGTATATCATTCAAACTAAGAAACTTCAATCATGCATAAACTTACTTGCTCAGCAGTATATGTTTTATATTACAGCATATTTTGCTACAGATTATTCATTATTCTTATCCCAAAATAATTTAATACTATTCCACAAGTTGATTCGCTGCCAAGTTGATTGCTATCCAGTATCCACATTGTGCAACTGTTTTGGCTGATGCTAGGACCAGTTGCTACTGTTGTCTGCTGTCAACCAGAAAGAAAGGAACCAATGCTGTCATTTGGCACATTTGGTTCCGTATGACTTTATCAGCCTTGGCCTCCAGGGAAGCCTGGTTTAGAGTTAGGACATTGGTTCAGTTCTTTATTTTCGCATAGAATGTGGAGGAATTTGGGATAATATTCCTACCACACGAAAACACCACCGTGCTCCCGTGTGCAACAGCCTAAAAAACAGCCACAAACAGTGTTTTTAATTCGGTCACTATTTTAACGGTGCCTCCCGTTGTACCTATGGTGCACCATTGTTCAGTCCCAATGTCTATTTTTCAGTTACCACACGGTGTTATTTTTCAATATTTCGTTCGTGTGGAGTAGATTTACAATTCTTAAAGAAAAAGAGGTTAAATAAGCCAAATCTCCGAACAGGGAGCATGTGTCCTGGACCATCTAAGATTAAATCTTAGTTAGGGCGGTATGGACTAAGCCCCAAACTACCTTCGCACTGTAACACTTGCCAACGCCTTGCTGGACGCCGTGCCCCTAATTCCGCATCTCCGCACCGTAGTTGTTCTGTATCTCTGCTCTGCCGCCCACCACTCACTATCCCTAGGTGGTTAGCATCTTCTAAATCATATACAAATAGTTAACTTCTATTTCTAGTGACTAATGATTATTTTATAACTAATTATCACACATGCACACTTGGCGCAATGGCAATTTAGCATATCATCGATCATATAGTCTGCATTACCTATATTTTAAAACTATAGCACATAAATCAAGAACGATTCAACGAAATAGGTAAATAAGACACGAATCACACCAAGATAGATTCTACTGAACATAAGCCATGCATGCTCGGCTCCTTTGCTAGTCGCTGCTAGGGTCTACACCCTCTACTCTCGGCTGCCTCCTGCCATCCTATGCCCCTGCCAGCCTTTGCTGCAGCGGTGTCGATGCTTCAGTCGTCGCCCACCGGCCGCCGCGCGCACGCTAGTCCCGTCGCAGCTCGCTGTAGGGTTAGAAGGTGGAGGGGGAGGCGTGAGGCTGTGAGAGAAATGAGAGTCAGATTCGATGTCTAGTCTCGATCGGTGGTGCGATGATTTCTTTTTCTAGTCAATGCTTCTACTAGGCCAATCAGACTAGGCCCAAATCAACAAATAGACGGCTGTCATCCTGTCCTTCTTCTACCTTGGCTCCGCCAAGAGCCGGTGGCCAGCGAATGCCGAGGGGGTCCAGCCGGAGGGTAGTTAGGGCAGCCGCCCGACCCTGTCACGTGGGACGGTACGCCCCTGGCAGGCTCCATCTCCCTCCGGCAGACTGATCGCAGCCGGTCGCGGCGCATACTCTATCTCGAGGACGGCTAGCTTATGGCTCAAAAGAAGCCGTATCAGTTTATCAGAATACGATTTGCACCAGTCGCTTTGATGGGTAAGTGCGCGGGCGTTTGATCCGGGACACCGTCGCCACCCCCGAGATTGCGCAGCGGCAAAGCACCTCTGGGTGACTGCGTCTTGACGTTTTGCTTTGCTGTTGCTGCTTACACATGCACATTTACGTGTGACATCTGAGCACGTTTCCACTTCGACAAAAAACAGCAAGCACCTCGCACCGCAAATCCGGCTAATTTTTTTTATGCAACTTGGCTTGGGTTAGAGCCAGAGGACGGCACGTCGAAGGACAGAGGACGCAGCGTGCTCGATCGGCGAATCTTCTTATCCTTATTGGATGCAGAAAATTCAAGAATTGATGGAGGGGGAAAAAAAAAGGAAGAGATAGAATCAAATTCAGGACGGAGAGAATAAGAACTTATCCAGCGAGGGAGTCCTCGCAAATCGCAAAGCAGATAAGTAGGAATCTTTGTGCGATCGTGATCTCTCTCTGGACATCGATGAGCACACATGCATGCATCACACGGCCATTGTCATTGTGCCCTAAGTAGTACGGCAACATATTTGGTGCATATGTCCCTTATCCATTGTCATTGTGCTCCAAGTAGTACGTCAGCATATCTGGACATATGCACATAGCCGATCTAGTCGTTCGATTCCAAAAACCGGCCGAGATCACCCCGACCTCTTACTTCCTGTTATTTTACGAAACCCACCCGCCTAAATTCTTCTTTTTTTCTTTCAACCCCCTCCGTGCGCGCACCTGCCTGAGCCCATTCGGTGAGTGAGCATCCGCACTGCCCCCGCATCGCGCCCCTCCTGGACCCGTCGTGCTCCTCGTGTAAGCAATGAATAATTTTTTTAGCATGATTCTTATTTATTATTGCATAATGTGTTCATGTTGATATTGTGGTGCATGTGAATTTAATGTCATATTTACACTTAGATTGTCCTTCCTGATTCTATAGTCTTTCGAAATGTCTAGCACCGGACAGTTTATGTGAATTTACAGTTACAAACTGATTTTGCGGCTTGACAGCAGGTGATCTATTGTGTACTTGCCAATTTTTGCGAGTCAAAAATGGTTGCTTGTTATAATAATGTACTGCATGCCATCTGATTTTGTGCACTAAATGATCTTGATCAGCCTATCTACTGAGCCTACCGAAGAGCCACGCGTTGCCGCTTGCCGCCCATGGAGAAGAGGCCTAGTGGGGTCTACCGCTTGTGCTATGTTCAAAATGTGATGCAACGATGATTTAACCAGTGTTTGGAAACTCGAAGAATTGAGAAAAAAAAAGTACTGTAAATACCCTAACAATTCCGTTCATTCGATGGTGATTTTTTATATTGGCCTGTGGTTATAAAATTGTCAATTTGATTTCCTAAAAGTGGTGCTTCATTTTAGTGCAGAAATATTTCAAAGGTTACGACACTTTTATGTGGAAAGATCAATATGAGATCCATCTGGCTGTGTTCCTCTTAGTTCTACTAAGGTTTACGCTTTTCAACAGAGAGAGTTCTGAACTGAAAGGGGTTTTTCTTTTTTCTTTTTTCCAAAAATTTAATAACTTACATGTGAGACCTACTTGTCAGTCTATCATAGTTTTGTTTTCCGGATTTTTATTTATAAAATAGAGGCAGTTCCACATGTTATAGACTTATTATTTATTAACTAAATGATTAAACCAATTTTTAATTTTAATTATCTGACTACTGGGTCCACATATCAGTCTCTCGGCTTTAAAACGTATTTTAAAACTGAGAAAAGTGCGTGGTCCTATATGTTAATGACATATACTAAAAACGTTTAAAATTAGATTTATGTAAGTTAATCTTTTCGGCTGGTTCCACGTGTCATACACTTATTAACCTTAACCTCTATTACTTAGCACTAATAAACTCTAAATCTTATGGTCCACTGGCAGAGAGAGAAGAGAAGCAGCAGAGCTGCATGCGGCCGAGTGCCATGGCGAGCTGCCGGCGTTGAATGGCGCAACGACTTGGCTCGGGGATGGGCAAAATGGGTTCCTTTCTTGACAGCAATCCCACCGAGTGGTGGTGGAGGCCGGAGAGATGGATGGAGGCGGTGCTGCGCCGACCAGATGCGGCGAGGAGCTTTAGGTCTGCAACGGTTTTAGCGAAGGAGGCTTTCTGTTGGGACCCCGGATATGCAACTCTAAGACTATCTGCGTATTCCAAACTAGTCCCATAATTAGTAACTAGTTCACACAGTTTGCAACATCGATGAAATCATATACATACTTTGCAACATCGATGAAATCATATCCACATAACAAGTTAGCTACGAAGCAGACAAATCAATATTTTTTAGTAGCAAAAGGACCTTATGGTCAAGCTTTACAAAGTTTGCCACATAGGGCTTAAGGACAACAGAATAAACTTGTAGCAGAAAGAAACCACTCGTGGAAGCGATACGACATGCCTACAGGCAATTGAGTGGAGAACGCAACCTAGTTCGTATGATCTTCAAAGTAGTCTTCCCCGTAGAACTCAGTGCTCCCTGGGTCTTCTTCGGCGACTGATCAACAAATGGCGCAAAGACACGAGTACTTCGAGTACTCAGCAAGTCGTAGAAAAATGTGTGCAAATAGTATTCATGCAAGGCTTGACAAGGATAACTTTATGGCTATTTTGTATAAGGCAATATTGACAGTAAATACAATAAGTAGATTATAAAGCACCATTTGAAAGATTAATACATAAGTAATCAAGTTTCTTTGAAACAACTTATGAACACCTTGTTCACTTCCCAACCAACGACCACTCTAACAACTCGAAATCATCCTCAACAATATTTTTGAGAAAATCTACCCCTCGTGTGAAGTCACCAGGCATTGTCCATAGCCGGGGACACGGCTATTTGAAAAATTTTACACTCTGCAGAGGTTGTATAGCTTGACCCACAAGAGATAACCATCTTATACTGTCCGCTCACACACTTCTGATGTGTGCGACTAAGATATTATCACAAGACTTTTACAAAGCTCCACTATGACCCGGTTCTGCTCGATAAGATTTCGCCTCGATCCGGTCCTTTCTGGCGCCACTTATCAACCCAAACAGAACCGACTCAAAGCATTGCTAATTAGTTGGCCAGGTCCACGCCCATAAATGGACTTGTGATTGCACGGCATGGCCCAGATCAATGGCACACAAAGTCCTTAGTGACTACTCAAGCGAAACATCCTCATGCCAATGTGCTTTCCGCACGCTCATTCGCCTAAGTATGACATCATTTTTTGTTCAACCCAACCAAAGGGCAACGCTTGCCATGGCACAATAAATTTTATCAACAGTGACTCCGCCATAATTCTATATATCATTAAGTCAAATTCATCATCATTGAATCATTTCATCGAGAGACCATCGCATAACTAAAGCATAACTAAGCACAATACACACCCATATTGGTATTACAATAATGTCCAACTAAAATTACCCAACCTATGGTGCCCAAGGGTACATGTCAACATGTCAGTTACAATTATTCAAAGAGTCATATTTAACTAATCCTGGAAACAATTGATATAAAAATAGCAAAGCATGCTGATATAAAATAATATAGTTTTATAAAATGGGTACGACATGGTAAAAGGCCTACAACTTGCCTTCGTTGAAGAGTTCAGATGCTTCGGTCGAGGTCGTAGGGTCCAAGAACTCTTCAAAAACGTCGGAATCTATACGTGCGAAAAGAGCCAAATAAATAAAATAATTCTAAATAAAATTAAAAAATAACCAAAAGAAAGGTACTGAATTAAGATGAAATTTGAAATTTTAAATACTCGAATTGGACCTCGAATGAAGGAGAACGAGCTCGTAAGGAGGTTTGACTCTCGGTAGTCGGAAGAAGGTTCGACTACGTGGTCGAAAAGAGGTTCGACTACCGTCGAAGGAGGTTCAACAACACTCGTGGTTGAAAGACGGATTCAATCGCTCTGCATCGAAAGAACAAGAGAGAGAGAGAGAGAGAGAGAGAGAGAGAGAGAACGGGCACGGGAGCTTACCAAGACCGAGAAAGAGGTCGGGTGGTCGGTGGATCTGCGAACAGCGTGGAGAAGCTCGCAATCGAAGGAGAATAAGGACGGTAATGAAGAGAGCGGCGGCGAGATGGTCAAAGACAGCACATGCGCTCTGGTGGTCTCTTCGGTGGCGAGGAGGTGACGACGCTAGAGGCGATGAAGCGAGCTCCAAGTGGTGGTGGCAAAACTCGAAGCACGGCGAAACGAGGTCGAGAGAGAGAGAAAAAAAGGAGAGCTGAAGGAAAATAAGAGAAGACAAAGTTCTCCCCGTACTCCATTTATAGAGAAAGGAGGAGGACCAGAGATTAGACGAGCGACTGGATTTGCGGCGCGTCTTGGGCGCCACATGACAAGTAAGGAGGAATGGGGGTGTAAGGAGGAGATAAGAGGGGGAACGGGCGCGACGGAGGTGACGTCATTTAATGCACGACGACTTTTGCGAAGGCTGTGATGCGACGGGGGAATGACGGGAGTAGGTGGGGAGGAGACAAGTGGGGCTGGTCGAAACCAAGAGAGCGGTCGACAACGAGAGGGTGGTCAACAACGAGTGAATGGTCGACACCGATAGGGTGGTCGACAATAAGAGGATGGTCAGAACCGAAAGAGTGATCGAAACCAAAAGGATGGTCGAAACCGAAAGAGTGGTCGAAACCAAGGGGATGGTCGAAACTGAAAGGGTGGTCGAAACCAAGAGAATGATTAAAACCGAAACGGTGGTCGAAACCGAGAAAGGTGGAGCTAGTCGGCGCGCAGGGGAAAGAAACGGACCGATGGGAATTCGGAATGAACAGAGAAATGAGACTTTAAATACCAGATAACTCCAATAAACTTAAAATAAACCAAGTTTTGAATAAGTTAAAGTTTGATTAATTCATATTAACTTACTTTTAATTTCAGAAATCTCCAAGGTAAACTTTAGCAATTCAACAAAACCAAATGGTTATTTTTATTTTGAATTTTTTTAAAAAGGTCTGAAAAACTTGGGATGCTACACTTCCTCCGGGCTAAAGGAGAGACGCACTTGACCCAATGAATCCAAGTGATGCTAAAGGGCTAGGCGCGAGTACCTAGGGTCACCGGAGGCAATCCAGCGGTAGTTTTCGTGGCGGCACCATGGATGGCTATGATGAATTCTACGCTATGCTTGTTTACATTCCAATCTAACATGTGCAATAGTTTTAGGAGACTACTAGAAGCTTACCAATGTCCTTGATGGTGTCAGGGGATGACCAGATTAGCTTGGTGACTTTGAACAGCGGCGGGCAGAGGAGGCTCATGGTGACAGTGTGCTACCGTGATGGAGAAGCTACAAGGATGTGCGCATTAGCTTGCATGGACACTGGGGATGGTAAGGATAGAAGGAATCGACTAGTGAATCACCATGGTGATGACAAACAATGAAAATGGCCGCGGCGGCCGGATTCAGGGAAGATCTCGATCCGGTGATTCCCTGAGCTTGGGTCCACCTTGAGCAAGGAAGGTGCATTGGTGGAGTATGGAACGCAATATGACACAGTTAGATAAGGTTCAAGCTTACCAGAATGTCAGGAATGCAGCGGTCCGAAATGGGGTGTGCGCCGGACGCGAAGAAGATGACGACGCGGTCACGCTACTGGGTTTCCGAAGCTACATCAAGCAAAGAAGAAGTATCAGTGTGGTAAGGGACACATGGTGATGCAGGTGGCGAGGGCAAAGAAGCTCACCAAAGGAAATGAAGGTGTGAGGCTTGCTCACCAAACCTTAGCTCGAGAGATAGGGATGAATGGAAGGGCCAAATTGGGGCTAGAGGATGAGAGCACAGGGGTTTTCGCAAAATAGTGTGAAGGGAGATGTAGGGGTGATCTCGGTCGTGGATTTCAGAATTGAAGGCCCAGATCGACTATGTTCACGTGTCCACCAAGATATATTGCCAAGTAGTACCGCTTCCCGGCCCGTGCTACTTTAGAATCCAATGTTCACGTATGGGCAAAAAGTATTAAGCAAAGCAGAGGAATCATGTGGCAATCAAGTTATCAAGGAAGATTATATAATTTAGCAGAAGCTCACAAGTTATTATGATAAGTGAGCCAACTGAAACACCACACGCCTTTGGGGGAATTTTTTTAAAATAATATAATTTTAAAAGAAAATTATAAAAATAGATAGCCTGCCCAAAAAATTACAAACATGGGTTCCTATCGTCGGTTGAACTGGCGATAGGCTCCTGTCGCCAGTTCAATTGGCGATAGGAACTTGTTGCCGGTCCAGCTGGCGACAGCAATCCAACTATAAAAACCCCAAAAATTCACTCCAAAGTTTATTTTAAATCCAGAAAAAAACAGAAAGAGGGGAGAAGAGGGAGAGAAGAAAGGTAGCAAAGCTTTGCTAGTTCGTCGCGAAGGAGAAATAGACGGAGCATCGGATCCGATAGGACATCTTGCAGGTACAATTTTTTGAAACTTTGTACATTATGTGAAAACATTGTCGGTTAGCAAACAAAAATAGCGACATAGAATTTAGTAGATTAGATAAATGTAGGCCAATTGTGTAGTACATCATTTAAGCTGTGTACGAGGTAGGTAGAGCATAATCTAAATAATATCAGTTTTATTTAGCTCCCCATTTGTGCACGGTAATTATATTGTTAATACTGGAAATTAATTTTTAACTAGGAAAATAACATGACATGTTTTAAAATTGAAAGAAAAATCCGGAGCGGCTAATTAGGGTAGGTAGAGCCTAACTGAAATAATCGCAGCTTTATTTAGCTCCCCATTTGTACACGGCAATTATATTGTTAATGTCAACAATTAATTTATAACCGGTAAAATTGAAAGAAAATACAGAGCAACTAATTAGGGTAGGTAAAGGCTAATTCGGGTAGGTAGACCTAATCGAAATAATTTCAGCTTTATTTAGCTCCGTAGGGTAGGTAGAGCGTAATCCTAGCTTTATGACTTATTGCATAAATTTGTGGTTGATAATTATTTTGCTAATACCACTTCCTATAACTATATTACATATTTCGTAGTCATTACAATGTATGTACTGAATTTTCAGGTATGGCGGACTCAGGCCACGCTCCCGAGTGGTTGTACGAGTTGCTTGACCCAGTGATTGACCTACATCATCGTAGCCGTCTCAGTACCATCCTCCCCATCGAGGGCGAGGCGACGATTGAGCTTGGTGCGTTGCGGCTGCACACACCCATCAGGGCATGGTGGTTGCACCCAAGCTGGATGCCGATGTACGTGCTATTGCGATCTCCGTGTACTCATTTGTGGCATGACTACTACGTGTGGACTAACGTTCGTTCGTAACCTGACCCGACACAGGTTGAGGGCGGCAGGCCTCCTTCCGCTAGCACAGATGGTGGAGGCGATGTGGGAGGGCAACCAGGACTGCGGTCCTGGTCGTACATACAGGCGTTTCCATACAATCGGGCCCTATTGTCAGCATTGGTCGACCAGTGGAGACCGGAGACGTACACGTTTCACCTTTCGTACGGAGAGATGGTGCCGACGCTGCAAGACGTGAGCTTCTTGACCGGGTTTTCCAGCACAGTCCTCCCAATGGTGGCGCCGGGTAGTGATTGCCACGAGTTCAACAGCCTGCACGAGCCAACACTGAGGTAGGTCTGCTCGTTCTACGTAAGTCTTCCTAACTATTGTCCTCTTGCATCAATTTATTTGTGAACCTTGCTGACGTGTATATGTCTTCTTGCAGCTTGAGCGTATGGCGGAGGACGCACCCGACGAGACGGTGAGGAGACACTTCGAGGCCTACCTGCTGTGGCTGCTCGGGTGGGTCATGCTCCTAGGGTCCCACAGCAACCACGTCGATAAGCACTACATCCGGTAAGCACATGAGCTCACAGACTGGTCGGTGGAGGAGATCCAACCTTACGCCTGAGGTCCAGCCGTGTTGTGCGCAACGTACCGCACACTGTGCAATGTGTGCCATCGGGCCCAGGACTGCTCCATCCTCTCTGAATGCCAGCTACTTCTGCAGCTGTGCTTCTTCGAGCGCTTCCAGATCGGACGTCCACAGTTGGACTTAGGAGCGTACACGGTCAGCTTGTACACCGAGGACAACGATATGGACCGGCCAACCATGGGCAGAGTGTGGTGTCGCCGATGGTTAATTTCGTGAATATTTATTATTTTCTCGTAATGAAATCACAATTTCATGTGCTAAGTTTTTCTTTGGTCTATTCCACAAGTGACCTACACATCGATCACCACGCAAAGGTCGTACTCACCATGTCTCGATGTTCGACCAGCTGACGGATGATCTGGGAGCAGGGCCTATGCAGAAGAAAGGGCTTGTTGTAAGTACATACTCAACTAGCGTAGCATAGTGTGCATTCGTGGGTAATCCTCTCGCGATCCGTCCCGCGATGTCTTTTATCCCTGCATATTATGTCGAAGCGAAGCTCCCTTGTTGCCATCTTGAATGTCCGATGCATCTCACCCTTCTTGCTCTTCTCCTCCATGTACTTGGTGATCATGGCGGAGAAGAGTACTCTATCATTTGCCATGGTGAGCGACGCGTTGTTGCTTCTGTCAATGAAGTAGTTTGTCATACCGCACAGAATTACCTCCACAATGCCAACCAAAGGGAGGCACCTTGCGCCGCGCATGGTCTAGTAGTAAACCTCAGCTAGATTGGTTAGGTTTAGTGGTAAGGTTATATAAATTTTAAAATATAGCAAATGAGTTCAAAAAATTGTAAAATTTTATGTGGAGTCTCCCGACACAGTATACTTGCTTATGTAAATTAACATAATTTTATTCGTTCATAATTTTTCTCGCTATTTCATTTAAGTGTCATATTTGTGCGAGAACAAAAAACTCAATAGAAAATTGTGTCGTGTTGTTTGCCTTGAATGAGGCCCTCCCTCCATCTGCCTTTCTTTTCCACTGAAAGCATCAATCATTTGTATATCCCGTCACCTCCTTGTCTCATCCATCAAATCTTTGTTTCCCCCGAAATGCATGGCTTAATTAGTGCGAGAGATAAGGATTCCCACCTATGGCGGCTTATAAATTAGAGTGAGCGAGCACGATTTCATTTCGCAGTCGCTCGCTCTTTCGTTCGTTCATTTCATTTCGCAGTCGCTCGCTCTCTTGTTGTGTCAATTATATTTTTGGGGACATTTCAGTGTTATTAACCGCCGTCGTTCGCAGATAGTTTGGTCATAATTTTTTATTTACAGTGTTAACTAGTTACGAAATAATTAGTAGCAATTAATTAGTAAATTAGTGTATATTAATTTGTAGTGTTAGTTTGGTCATAAAACAAAATTAAATAATATGAACTGCATTCACCGAAGAGCAGAGGAGCATAATCTAATTAAGCTAGCCTATCATGTAGCTTATCACCCCAGGAAAACTACTCTGCAATTGAAAATCTAGCATGTTTAATTTATAATCTTTTACGGTCATTAGCCACCTTCTCACTAATATTCACTCTATTCCATATGTTGCAAACTATGTCTCTGCCGGAGCTTCTCAAAGACTTCTACGATGAGGACCACCGGTGCAAGCTGTGGATCGTTGGTGATGCCGATGGTCCTCCGCCCCTGGTGCTTCGGGTGTGTAGCGTCCCGTTTTTCAGAGTTTTTGAAAATTTTAAAAGAGAACCATTTGCTTCTATTTGCCAAAAGCTTAATTTGAAATTTCAGAATCCATTTGCAGTTTAATATGAATTAATCAAACTTCAATTAAATTAGAGTTGGTTTAATCGAGTTTTCTGGAATTTAAAATCAAAATTATTATTTTAAGAATTTTATTGGATTTATTGGATTTTAGAAATTGATTTTTGTTTTACCCGAAATGGAAAATTAATTTATTTATAAAAGAAAAAGAAAATTTAAAGTTAAAAGTATTTTTATTAAGTCCAGAATAATTCAAGGAATTTCTTTGAATTTTTCTAGAATTTTTGGAGTCTATTTGCTATTTTCTAAATTGCCTTTTTATTTATTTGAATCTCTAAAATCAAAAATGTATTTTAATTCCCTTTCTCGTTTGTGGGCGAATCCTCGGCCCATCTCTCTTCCATGCAAGCCGCTCGCCGCTCACGCGCCTCGCTCCGGCTGTTGGATCTCCATCCGTTGTCCTCCTTCCAGCGCGATGCGCCCACGCTCGGCCGCTCCCAACCGTCGATCCCCATCCAGCGGTTCTCGATCGGCCGCGTCTCCCTTCACCTCGTGCTGCGATCCTCATCGGACGTCCCTCGCGGCCCACGCCGCCAGCTCCGCCTCGCCGTTCGGCCGTTGGGCCAGAGATCCGGCCGCTTCTTCGCCGCGCCTCTCCTCTTCCACCGTCCGATCGAAATGGACGGCGCCCGCTCGTCTTCCTCCCGCGCCGTTCGTCTTCTCGGCCGTCCGACGAATCGGACGACGCCTCGCTCGCCGCGCCTCCTCGCTCCCACCGTCCGTCGAATCGGACGGCGCCCATCATCGTCTTCCCGGCTGCCGCTCTCTCCCACGTCGCCGCGCTAAATCCCGCCGCCAGCGAATCTCGCTCCGTCCGTCCGCCGTCTCCTCGCCTCACGCGCGCCTTCGCCGTCGCGAATCCGCCGCTCTTCCCGATCCCCGCGCCACGCCAGTGCCCCGCCCTTCACCGCCTCCCCGTCCGTCCCTCTCTCTCTCCCTCGCCGCCTTCCTCGGCCCCTCCGCGCTTTCGCTGCGCCGCCCTATTTAAGCCTGCTACGGCCCGCTTCTCCCCTCTTTCCTCCCGCTCTCTCCTCCTCTCTCGCCTCGTCCGCCTCCGTTCGCGGCGTTTTCCTTGGCCGAGCCGCTGCCGTCTCCATTTGCGCCTCCGGTCCTTCCCGCCGGCAAACCCCACCGCCACCTTCCCGCCCGTCGCCGTCCCAGTGCGCCCTCCCGTCGCGGCCGACCCTCCGCCGCCATCGCCTCCATCTCTCTCTCTCGCCGCCGCTCTCTCTCTCTCTCTCTCTTCTCTCTCTCTCTCTCTCTCCGAAATGAGATGGTCGCCGTGTGCCACCACCGCCACGCCCGCACTCCTCCTCCTCCGCGTGGCGATCCATTTGGCGCCACGTGGCGACGTAAAAATCGGAATTTTCAATTGAAAAATAAATTCCGAAAATCCGAAAACCCTAATCTATCATTTCATGTGATTTTCCAACTTCTTTTGGCCATAACTTTCACATCTGAACTCCGATTTGGGTGATCCAAATTTCTAAATTCATCTAAATTCAGCCCCTTTCATTTGGTTCTGGTTTTGTAATTTTTGGAGTTCATTTGGTGCTGTTTTATTTATTGTTGCTATTCTCGCACGTGTAGATTCCGGCGTTTCGGAAGATTTCTTCGACCCAACGACCGAAGACCCGCTCCTCGTCAACGAAGGCAAGTCGTAGGCCTTTGACCATGTTGAACCCCTTTTACAAAAGTATATTGCTTCAAATTATCATGCATGGCTAGTTTTATTAAAAATAGTTTTGGGAGTAGATAATTATCAAATTGCCATTATGCCTCCTTGATGAATTGAAAATGAAATGTCTCCTTGAATGACATATATCCTTGGTCACCTTAGGATGGTTAATACTAGTTGGACATAATTGTATACCAACTTGGGAGCGTAGTATTGCTTAGACATGCTTTAGTTACCCGCGAGACTTTCGATCACATGTTCAATGATTAATGAAATTTGACTAATGGAACTATGGAACTGTGGTGTGAGGCCACTTTTATTAAAAGATGTTGTGCCATGGCAGGGATTGCCATTTGGTCGGGAATGAACAAAAATGATTTATGCTCGGGCTTGAGGTAGGAAGCTAGAGTGGGTGTGTGATGCACATTGGGTTGTGGTAGACTTGTCTGAGCAGCCAACTAAGGACTTAACTTTGCAAGTCATTGATCTGGGCCACCTCGTGCAACCACAAGTCCGGTATGGGACGGATCTGGCCAACTAATTAGGGAAGTTTTGAGTTGGTTCTGTTAGGGTTGATTATTGGCGCAAGAGGGGGCTGTGATGGCGAAACCTTAGCGAGCAGAACCGAGGCAAAATGGAACTTTGTAAAGGCCTTGTGATAGTCACTTAGTCGCACACCCTCGGAAGTGTGTCAGACGGACATTACAAGTGATTTATCTCTTGTGGGTAAAGCTGTACAACCTCTGCAGAGTGTTAAAAACCTATTCGAATAGCCGTGTCCCTGATTCTTGACATGCACAGTGATTTCGCAAGGGGTAGTATTTTCAAAAATGTGGTTTGGTTCGATGGAAAGGTTTGGTTCGCATGGTTGGGAAGTGAACGGGATGTTCACTGTTTGATTCAAAAGAACTTGGTTATCTATGTATTATTCTTTTAAAATCCTGCTTTGCAATCTAATTAATGTAGTTCTTTATTAAACTTGCTTTCGCAAATTAACCATAAAGCCATCCTTGCTTAAGCCCCGACATGAATACTATGTGCATACATTTCTCTCACGACTTCTTCGAGTACTTTATGTACTCACGGCTTTATGCCCTTTGTTGATCATCAATGAGAAGAATCGGGACATGTTGAGTTCTACGAAGAAGGCTACTTTGAAGACTTTGCGAACTAGGTCACGTCCTCCACTCGATTGCCTGTGGGCATGTCGATGGGGCTCCACGTATTTTGAGATTTCCGCTACCAGATACTCTGTTGTTGCTAAGCCCTGTGAGGCTACTTTTGTAAGAACCTTGACCATAAGGTCTTTGTTGTTTTAAATAATATTACTTTGTCTGCTTCATTAGTTCGTTGTTGAATGATTATGATTACATCATTGTTGCAACTGTGCGAGCTAGCTACTGATCATGGGACTAGCTTGGTATGCACAGAGGATCTCGGGGTTGTGTGACACCCGGGGGTCCGACAGGGTGGGGAGGGGCTACTAGGAGCTGAAAGATCGCTACATCCTTTTCCTCCGGGACATGGGCTTGTTGCCCTTTGTGAGGCTGGTGTCCGTCAAACGTCGGATCACCTTAGAGGCCAGCTTGCTGTCGGCACTCACATTCCACTTTCAGTGGGGTGAGATGACGGTCACCCTGCAGGACATCTCTCTCTTGACCGGTCTCCCAATCCGGGGTGAGCCGCTTGCTCCAGGCCCCCCGGGTGAGGATTGGAAGGCTGAGCTAGAGTAGCGGTTTGGCCAACCACTCCCAGAGTGTATACATGGTGTACCCCGGACTTGGCTGAGGTAGTTCAGTTAGTGCCCGCAGGGTGCACCTGACGAGGTCATTAGAATGCACCTCGTTGCTTACCTTTTTCAGCTCTTTGGTTGAGTCATGTTTCCAACCACACTAGGCGATTTTTGCTACCCCAGCTACATCCGCCTCGCCAAGTCGTTGGTTGACGCTGAGGCTGGGGCGATGACTCAGTATAGCTGGGGATCAGCCGTCCTTTGTGCCACATACCGGGGGTTGTGTCATGCTTGGCTGTGCGACGCCGCTACTACCTCCAGCATGGTTGTGTACTACGTGCTCCTATAGCTGTGGAGTTGGGAGCACTTTCATGTTTAGCGGCCGTCCATCGAGATAGTTGTGCACCCGTACCCTGTTCCACATGACCAGATAGACGGACCCACCATGGGCCTATGTTGGACTGCTAGCTGTCTGCGCTGGGCCAACGCAAGGCCGACGAAGTGCTACTCATTGTATCACAACGAGTTCGAGTCGTTGCATGAAAGCGACATCATATGGAATTCATGGTACCCCCAGTTCATGCGCATGGTAGTGCCGCACGGACTCTCCATGCAATGCATCCGGGATGTAGTACTGTGGACAACGTACTATTACCTGGTGTTCGCACATATGGTGAAGCCTTACCCACTGCGGCGCGAAATGCGATAGATTGGTGTGCACCAGATCGTGCCCCCCGGACGGCAGGCCCCTGCCACGAGCCGTACACTTGTGAGTCAAACTTCATCCAAGTAATATTTACAGTTCTTACATGCTCCCTTTCTAACATCAATCCTTCCGAAATGCAGGAGATTGAGGCGGGTGGGCATACTCGGATCTGTTCCGTGTATGTCTTGTGTACCTCACGTCCGTACGACCCTGAGACGTACGGTGGGTACATAGAGTAGTACGTGCTACGAACACGCGTAAGACTCACTATTCCTCCATCGGAGCGCCCGGAGTCGGTGACAGAGGAGATGCACCAGCAAAGCCTCCGCCGCTCATTCGATTGTCACAACGTTCTCTTTGTGACAACGTTGTAAGACACTTATAACCTCTGGTCGTTTCATTGACGACATTCGTACTCTTCGTTAGTGAATCTGTTACATATGTCACTACAGTTGGAGCGGGCGTTGTGCGTCCAACGCGCATCAGAGGCCGCCATCCGCAGCCAAAAGAACCCAGAGGGATATAAAAAATTAAGCACATCTCAGCGGAGATGAAGAAGATAATAAAAAACTTGAGCAGCGGTCGTTCGACAGACGACGTCCTGCACATCGGGCAACAAGTGGGGGCGTGCTCACCCGCTAAGTCACCACGGCCTAGCAAGTCCAGTCGGCATCGTAGCGTTCCCCGTCGGTCATCCGCGGCCCAGGTCGGTGGGGAGGTAAGATATGTACAAATATACGTTCAGTTCTATTTGTTATGTATTACGTTCCACTAACATCATGTCGTTCTCCCGCCACAGTCCGTTAGGATTAATCACTTTTGTTCTCCTCACATGGTACACAAACCGGCTCCCTCGATCATTTGCACCGCACATCCGGGAGGTACGAGATTCTCGCCACGCTCGAGTGTTTATTTGTACTAACATTGTTCCGTCTTGCAGCCTTCAGTTTGCCATGGGGGAGACGGCCAGTTCACGTTGACTGATGACGACGATATGGGTCTTCCAGCTCCTGCCAGGGGTACGGACAATGGCTGCCCGAGTTTGGAGCATACATAGGGTAGAGCTCCTCCGGGTTCGCTGTCCCACCGTGACGCTCATGGGCAAAGCTCCTCCGGTACACGGAACCCCAGACGCCCAAGGCCGAGCTCATCCGCTGGCCGAGTTGCACGCCTGCATCACGGAGTGATTTTATAGACTCCATCGTGGATGAATTCTTCGGAGGTCTCCCCCAGGTCGGCATGCCTCATCATGACGACATGTACGCCTACCAGACTACCAGACTCTGCTCTAGAGTCAGCCTACTGGTCCACCTCCACCTCAACGGTCTCCGTACCCCATCCGAACCGACACACGCTCTCCCACCAAAGGGCGATTCCACAGTCATGCTTGGCGTAAATAAGGCGCAGACGCGACGTAGTCAGCAGCAGTAGAGAGTAGTAGCTCAAACGAGTGAGCCATATTGTATCGCGTATTATTCGGTATTGTAATGTAATATTTTCCCCCACCTTGTTTATATACAAGTACATCTCCGGAAAGCTATGCATTCTCGTTGTTTAATAGAAGATAATTAGGCAAGTACACTGACATGAAATAGCGCAAAAAAATTCTGAACGAATAAAATTTTGGCAAATTTACACAAGCAAATACACTGTGTCGGGAGACTCCATATAAAATTTTATAATTTTTTGAACTCATTTGCTATATTTAAAAATTTGTACAGACAGCTGTGAAACCCTAATCACTAACCCTAACTAACCTAACTACCCTAACTAACAAACTAAACCCTAACGCGTGAACTAAACCCTCTCTAACACGTGGCGGGCCGAGGGCCGTTGCCGCACAGCTGCCGTACGACAACGGCCGAGGTGGCGGCGCGTGGCGGTGGGCTGGTTTAGGTGGCTGCCGGGGGCTGCGGGAGGCACGTGGCGACGTGGGAGGCATTGCCGCACGGCGGCCGTGTGGCAACGGGCTGTGTAGCGGGCGGGGAGAGGCCTCTGCACGGGTGGTCGTGCGTCATCGGTGTCAATATCGCAAATACGCCTTGTAGGAGGCAAATATGAAATTGTCATACATTATTGAGGTCCAACTAATAATATCCAAACATTACAACAGAAACCAAATTAAAGTTTACATTAACACTCATGGAGGCAAACATGAGCTGTCTTGATCCCCCACAGGTTACAACTCACAAGCATGGAAGTAGCCACCAACCCAATCAACGCTTCCAATACTGAAGACAATTAAGGGATTTCACAGAAGGAAGAAAAATCATATAGGCTTCTTGGGTACTGCAGTGCCTTCCAAATCTCAAAGTACCAACAAGCTATTTGTACACATGCAATTACCTCCTTGACACGGCACAACGTTTCCAAAGAGGGCCGTGGTTTTTTGCCCCCCTTTTGCGCACCGCGCTAAGCAATCTCGCAGGTCGCATGCCACAGATTCACATCTCTCAATGACCAACTAATTAACTGCACCGACGTTGCATCCATCCGGCCATTAGATGAATAACCATGGTTGATTCCTCGGCAACCCTTTTCCCTTTCTTGAATTTCTTCGAGACTTCCCTTGTCTAGAAGTTAGTTAATTTATTGATTTATTTTCACCCAAATGAAATCCATCTCGTCACTCGCTGCTTAACTAACCAATTAAGCACGTTTTCCTTCTCATCAGTCGAACAGCATTAGTCCTCGTGATGTTGTGTAGACGTGTAGTTAACCGGTAATCATTCCAACAGCGAGTCCCGGGCACCGGCCGTGCAAAGCGTGCAAATGATTTCCTCATCTCGCGGCACGGTTTTCGCACGAAGAAAATGACCGGATTCGATGCGAGAGACGGCACGATCATCTAGATCTGCATGGGGTCTGCTCGTAACAACCCGCCCTGCGGCATCAATGTTTTACACGAGAACGTGAACCATACGAGGCAGGCAACCAAGTGCATGATTTATTTATTTTTTGGCAAAAAACCCAACTGCAAATGAGAGTTTGTCCAAACCCCACCTGTATCTTAATATATTTTTTTGAACGAGTTTTAAACGAATTTTGAGATGTCTATGAGTTTTTGACGAACTTTGAGATACACGTGAGTTTTTGACGAACTCCCTCACTTACGGGTGTGTTTTTTTTTTTAAAGAAAAAGGCCAAAATTGAACAATCCTACGATGAAGGGCTGTTAGGGACCTCACCTCTCCATCACCATCCATACTCCCGAGAGCCGCACATTCGCAAGCAACGAAGGAAAGGACCACGAAAGCGACAGCTTAAGGCCCTGTTTGGCACAGCTGTGGCTTTCCTAAAAAACTAGTTTCCTCTTTGCCAGAGCTTTTTTAATTGGCACGAATTACCGTGCCGCTTTTTTGGTGTTTAGGTCATCGACTTTTAGGTAGTTACAGCACTTCCGAGATATGAAATGTCTGAAATGCTCATGAGGACAGTAATGACTTATTTGATGTCGTTTAACTAAATTAACAACATTAAACGGCATTTAACGACATTTAAGAACATTTAACGAGATTTAACAATAAAACTTCGTAAAGCATGTGAAAATAACTGACTAGAAGATCACCCCCTTATACATAGTTTAAATTGGCAAGTACTACATACAAAATAACGCATATATCTTCCATCTATCCTATCGCCATGCTACCAAAGCTATTGCAATAGCGTCACTGAGGTCCGCTCATATCAACATCATCCATAACGGATGTATCATCATGTGCACCGAGGTTAGTGGACATGTCCCCGCCTACATAATCATCATTCCCGTCTGCACGAGAAAATCATTATCAATCAAAGCACTATCTCGAATAAAATTATGCAAAGCCATTGTTGCAATGATAATTTTCTTTGCTTGTGCTCATTGTAACTTAGAATTTTAAGTAGACTCAATCGAATATGCTAGTCGGAAGGCGACAGTGCAAGATTGCTTTAAATACTAGGTATGAGGTGGGTAATTTCTGCAAGTGCGGGGTATTCTTGAACGCTGGAGGTGGGAAGTCAGAAGCACCTCAACACCGCTTTTCGCTTGGCTTCCATATGTATTGGCACTTTGAGCTTCCCGTGAAAGCCGGGAAAAAAAATCCAACGGATTTAGTCCGCTTTTCTCACCCAAAGCCAAAGCGGTATCGCACAAACAGGCCTAAGTAACTCCTTGCCATTTCTCGTTTGGTACAGGGTAGCAAATGGACGAGCATTTGGACCGTCTGCTTAAATATCACGGACAAAAATTGACCCATATTTGGCTACAAAATTTATTTTAGAGAAATGGATGACTCTGGATCGAACTTGAGTTGATCTAAACCATTTGATGACATGTTTCGTCTCAGATTTCCCTACTCCTAGCGCCACTTGTATGATTACCTGGCAACCATATCATATCCGCTGCCATTCTGCCAACGTGGCAAAGTGTTCAGATTGCACTGTGACACGTCGAATGCAATCTTGCTGGTGATAATTGCTACGAAAGTTAATTATAGCCAAAAGACTAAATCGTATCCGAAGGGATTTCACCTCTTTGGGCTATACATACGAGGTCCCTCCATGTAAAAGAGACATAGATGAATAAAGATATTGATCTTCTCTATATATTGTGTTCACCTTTGGTGTTCATTGTGTGATTAGATTTGTTGTCTCCCGACTACAACATCGATTATTTAACACGTGATCAATACGAATCGCTCTACACAGTCGAATCGGTATGTCGCCATGATTCCCTCATTTTCAGTCTCTAATATAGCTATTAGATTAATCTGGTATATTAATTTGCTTCAACACGATTAAATCTGTTAATTACTCATTAGGGTTCTAGATCTATTTATCTCGATTATATCTATTGGTTGCACACGCACGGCCCGAAGCCGCACAATGTGCCGGCAGCACGCCGCCCGAGGCGCCTCTGCACCGCACGATTGCAAGCGCCGGCCACCCAAGGCTAAGCCGTGCCGCGTTGTCGCACCGCGGTGCCACCCGGGTAGCCGGCCCTACACCACCGCCGCGCCATGCACCGCCTCCGCACCTTCACATCGGCCCACACAGACTACTTCCGCGGACCGGCCGCCGAGTGCCGCCTGCCTGTCGTGCTTGCCGCGCTTCACACCGTCGCACCCACCGCGATGCCGCCACAGGATGGGCACTAGGGAAACCCTAGTGTCCTACCCTCTTTTAACCCGGGTGGGCTGTGCTGAGGTGGGGTGGTTTTGCAAATCCGTGCCAATACGGGATTTTTGCGAAAATATCCTCGTTTTTTCATAAAATTGCGAGGACAATTTGCGAAAAACCCCCTGGTGTTTCCGGAAACTACAAAAGATTTTGGATTTTGGTATATTCTTGTAGAATAAACCTTTGAGGATCCGATTTTTTTTTTATGGATCAATATGTTCTATGGTTCTTTTACAACTTAGACCCCCGGTTCATGATTATTTACTTTAATAATATTTTTATGCAATAACCACAAAATAATCCTAAAAACTGAATTTCTAAGGTATATGAGCTTCTATAAATTTGTGAAACCTTAGACCTAGTACACCTTGGATGCATCATATTTTTTATGGTTTATTTTCCGGTATTGTGTGTTTGGGAAATTAATTAATGGGTTTATTAATTCTAAAAATTGCTTCTAGACCTTAAACTTATCAAAAAAAAAATCCCAGAAAAAATCCCATGGAAATTCTAACGATTAGATAAACTTAATATTTACTATTTTTGCACTCGTTTTCATGCATTTAAAATGTTTTACCTGCTGCAAACATAAGAAAATTGCATGAATTATGTTAGATATGTTAGACATCACTAAATAGAAATTTTCTTGTCCTGGATGGCAGCAACTATATCACCTTGGTTTATCTCCATATCATACAATTGTCGAGCCTGTCGCTGGCACACCTAAACCAGTTGCCGTAGAAAAGGCAAAGGTTTTTTTTTTTTGCAATTTATGAGGTATCACCTCTACTCTTCCATTTAGAATGACTACATGATGACTAAGTGTGATTCGTTGGCTCTATGGTTTTCTCTAAAAGAACGTCTGTAAAAACCAAATTGTGCCCATGCAAGGCATACATACCTAGGAGTAGAAGTCCGTAAATTGGTGTAACTCTGCCATGCACCGTATTATCTCTCGACTATGGCTATGTAATCATAAGTTATGAAATGTTGGTTTGATTGATAAGTATGTGCAATCAAATGCAACGATAAGCCCATGGTATGTTCTATGGAGACCTGTTGAAATCTCCTAGTTATCCATTAGCTTTATAAATATATCATTTTCCTACATGAGTCACATTAGTAGTATAGATTCAGCTCCTGTCAAGCTTGGTCCTGCATGATGTGTATTTCTTATCTTTTGCTTTTAGGCTTAAACCTTATGCATTTGATTATTATTTTTCAGATACCATAAATAAAATAATGGTCTAAGTTGTTCTATTAAAGCCTTATCTTCCGCTGAATCGTTGATTAAATCTGCTTAATATAATATATTGCTAGTAGCATATTTTACTTGTAGTAAAATAATTAATCTTGCATGGAATAAAAATTTTAAACAATATGCCTGAAAATTGAAAATACGTTGGCACGCCTTGCTAATAAAATATTGGACATGTACTCTTGATATCTAATAAGCATAAATTCACTAGCTTGTAGTGCATAGATGCCCAGATGGCAAAAGAGAAACTATTTTTCTAAGTGGCACCAGAACATGCATAGTCATATGTTGATCTCTAATGGATCACTTTGGCTAGAAAATATCATATTCCTCAAATAAGTACAAAATAACTTACGCCCTAAGACTTGGAGTTTATATAACACTATCCTCCACCACACTGAAGAACTTTGTAAGCATAATATTACAAAGTGCATATTGGTTTCACGCCAATAAAATTATACTCCTATTAAGTATGATTGCAAGTCTTTGCTAAAACTCCAAGTTGATTTAGGCAAATACCTGATACACACACTGTCACTCAAAATTTTTATAGTTGGCGTGAAAATGGGGAGAAAAATGGGCTTGTGTGATATTGGAACCTAACAGACATAGAAAAGTATTCAAAACAAGAGTCATGTTAGGTGCAACGGTATATCCTAGGTCCAAGCCAGAAGTAAAAAAAATAATCTAGTTTATTTTGGGAGATAATAAAAGTAAATTGCATGATTATTATCCTTATTCAGTTGATATGAATAAAAGCATTTACGCCATTGCTGATACTCATGGTGTTGACAACCACAATCATTGCAAATTTCACTAAGGGCAATTGATTTGTGCCTTCATCAATATGTTAACCGCAAGCATGCGTATGCACATTCATCCAAATGACACATGCATAATTGGCAAATGTGGTTAGCAATCGCATCACCACGAAACCATACTACTTGCTTACAAAGAAATATAACACCAAATAAAATATAATGATCTATTGGATTTTGTTGATCCCGATGATATAAATTTGGCCATGTTGATTCGACATTACAAATTAAAATCAAGTATACAATTTATCACCCTTAATTAAATATGATGTTCTGTTGAACAATAAATATTTTGGTTGAATAATTATATATTTTGGGTGATTCAACTAGATTTGTAGTCCCGTAAGAAAATTTAGTATTTTGTGTGCAGATTAGCTACGGTCAAACATTTTATGTTCCAAAGATTATATTTATGTTCGTGAAGAGTATCCTATAGTTTTATGATGTTAGAACATACTACTTATGACTATAATAAAATATGTTGTGTAATTATAAACTTTAAGTTCAATGATCCAAATTATTTAAAATATGGTATGAGTAATTGGATTAAAACTTACGCAAGTAATAAAGAAACTAGTCTATAAAATAAGTATGTCGACTCTCTGACCCATGTATGGGACATTCGTTGCATATTAATAACCAACCGTGGTTGGAATATCCTACATAATGTTAGGATCATGCATTTTTCTTGCCACTGCACTGATAAAAGTCTAGCTCACTCCATATAATTATCAAACTCCTTGTTGAAATTAGTGTATGTTGGAGGAATCAAATATTTCCCACATGTTATCACCACTATAGTATACACCTTTGAGCCCCAACTAGTTGTTGGGGATCAGTTAGATCTAAAATTCAATCAATCACATGTCCATGATAGAGGAATTTTTTAGTATGCTATTTAATAAAGATCAAATCTCGATATTAAGGGAATAGTACTAAGATACAGGCAGTAGTCAAGCTAAACTTAAGGTTTAATTTATACTCTTGTACGCTAGAAGCAGAGAGTCTGTCAGATACTTTCCAAATATGGAGGAATTACCATAGTGTTTACTTGTAGTAAATACGTCGCTAAGAGTGGAATACCCTGGGTTGAATCGTATATCCATCTATGCAAATTTGACTTATTGGTCCTTGATCTAAAATCTATGGGGACACCTGCGAGTCTAAGATCTAATGACACTGGTCAAAATAATTATTAATCACTCATTTAACTCTCTTGAAGATAACTGACATTGAAGGTGAAATATCACATGAAGAGGCTCACCATGAAGATAAAAACACTGGCAACTTGATGCGTGCATATTACAAAGCTTGGAATGCGGAATGACCAAGAATTTTTTGTTTGGGAATTGACAAAGATCTGGTTAACACTGAGATACCTTCAATTAGGAGGATATGGGAGAAAAGTTATCAACAACCACTTTGCATCTACAATTGATAAAATTTCTTTTACGAGAACACGGATCCGAAACAAAAGTCCATAGCTAAGGGTTTGAAGCGTTCTTATCGGGTCATATAATGAAAACATAAGAGGCTGAACCATAATTGCTAAATAAAAGTCTTGGAACCAGATAGTTCAGACTGGATGGGCCATTATGAATATAATGAAGTGGTGAAAACTATGGTTCAAATGTCCTCGCAAATACTGCACTCTCCTATTATGAATGAAATGATGTTCAGTTGCATAATAATTATGGCAAATGACGTGAACAAATAAATAGAATATACAGTCAATGGGTTCTGAAAATCCTTAACGAGATCCTCGAATGACTCAAAATTCCTATCAAGAAAGGAAACTAAATCACAATATATATAGAACTCGTACCCAATAGTCTCTTACGTGTAGTAAGAACATCTCCCGGAAGAGAGAGCATCTCTCTGATGGAAAATTATTTTACCAATCGATCTCTTGATCACATCAATGATCATATGATCCCTATAAGTGGACAAGGACCTATCAAGACCCAAAAGAATGTAACGAGGAACGAAAGGCTAGAAGTGCGCCACACAAGCACTTATAAAGTGTATCTTCCACCGAAGTTAGTGGAATAGTGATTTCTCTAATACCATGAAGGTATGATATACATTGGTGATATTTGTAATTAGTCCCGTAAACACCAAAATTAGACTGGATATATTTTACTCTAGAGTGGTACAACCATACTTTATAGTTTTGCAGAACAAATTATTAGTTGTAACGTTGACCACACAGAGATAGTTATAGAATATTAAGATCGTGAAAGGATTTGATAAATCGTATCCGAAAGGCATACGACTTTGCAACTAGTATTACCCTGTATCCCTTGCAAGGATAATCTATTTATGTTGTACAATCAAATAGTGGTATTTGAGAAGTTAAACATATTACTCCCAAATAGTCTTTATCCTAAAATCTCTAGATGAGTAATATAATATTTGTATGTAAGACTCTGCATTGTGATAATCTAGTATATTTGATCACAATGTCCTTGCCTATATTCATTTTTGAAAAATGTATGAAAGACATTAGAGCAACAAGATTTCAATGAAAGTTGTCTTTAGGGGGGACATATGCTAAATACTGATCATCATACTTCAGATTTTGAAAATCTTAGTCAAACCTAGAAGGTGTTGATACGATGATTACTGCTTAAATTCGCATTGAAGGTTTGACCACTTAACAATTTAGATGTAGTTGGTCGACAATGCAAAGATCATGCATAGATCCTGATGATCATTACTAAATCCTGAAAATATCTGTCAAATCCCTATGGTGCAAAATCCCATAATATATTTATATTACTTTATATGGATACTACCATCTCTTGGTGGTTATCTAAGCAGACCTTGATAGCTACTTCTACCAACCACTCAGAGATTATAGTATTATATGAAGTCTCACTTGAATGTGTTTGGCTCAAGCGTATGATTAACCACATCCAAAAGTATTGTGGCATTAATACCGTTAATACACCCTCAATTATCTATGAAGATAATAATGCTTGTATTACACAAATGCAAATGGGTTATATTAAGAGCAACATCACAAGCACATCGCTCCTAAATTTTTCTATCCTCATGAAATCCAGAAGAATAGTGAGGTAAAAATCTTGCGAATAAAGTATGTGAAAATCCAGTTGATTTATTCACTAAGTCTCTTCCTACACCCAATTTCCAAATATACATTCATGGCATTGGAATGAGACGGTTTAAAAAGTTGTAGAGTTAAGGAGAGTAAATCCCTAAATCATAACCCTTATCAAATCCCTAGGATTTATCCAAATCTTGAATATTGGATACCGAAGATTAAATGTTGTGCTTTTTTTTGGTTGGGTTTTCTTGAAGTTTTCTTACTTGAAGGTTTTTAATGAGGCAACAAGTGTAATACCACTTACGAATGTAATGTACTCTTTTTTTATTTCTTTTTTTACAATAGGTTTTTGATAAGACATTTGTATATCGTTGTCTATTGCCCATGGAAAAGTGTTATGAAACCTAATTATAGCAAAAAAAAAAAATTAAACCGCTTTTGAAGGGCTTCACCATTTGGGTTATAAATATAAGGACCCTCTATGTACAAGAGACAGATATATGAATAAATATATTAGAACTCCTCTGCATATTGTATCTATTTGTGATATTCATTGTATGACTGGATTGGTTATTCACGATTATGGCATCGATTAGCGAACGATAATTATCGGCATCCATCGTTTTCCTTTCCAAAGCTAGTGCAGGAAAAAAAACATGAAAAGAAAAAAAAAAAAGAAACAAAGCACTTGAAGTTCGATCGCTGCGTCCTTTATAAATACCCACGCACCGCAACCAATAAGCCCCACCTGCTCCCCTCTCCTCCACACTCTGAGGAAACATCTAAGCACTCCTTCTTAAGGTACCAAACACGATTAGTAGGTCGCAAATCATATACTAATAACGTAGTTTAGAGTTAGATCTGAGCAATGGGGAAGGAAAGGGTGGCGCCGAAGCCGGAGGACGACGCGGCGGTCGAGCTGCCGGGATTCGTGATGAGCGCAGAGGAGGCGGAGCGCGCGGCCGCGGCGGCCGGGGTGGAGACCGTGGAGGACCTGCTGCCTCTGCTGGTGCCGTCGGCGATGAAGCGCGCGCGCGCCCCGATCTCGCGGTTCCCCGTGGGCGCCGTAGGGCTGGGCGTGAGCGGCCGCGTCTACGTCGGCGTCAACCTCGAGTTCCGGGGCCTCCCGCTGTCCCATTCCGTCCATGCGGAGCAGTTCCTAGTCGCCAACGCGGCTGCCGCGGGAGAGCCCGCGCTGCGCGCCGTTGCCGTCTCACACATGCCCTACGACCACTGCCGCCAGTTCCTCCAGGAGATCCGCGGCGCCCCCCCGGGATCCGCATCCTGGTCACCTCCGACGCCGACGACGGCTGCGCACCGGGATGGCGCACGGTGGCGTTGCTCCTCCTCCGCCCCTTCGGCCCCCACGATCTCCTCCCCACACACGTCCCCCTCGTCGTTGAGCCGCACGACAACCCCCTCGGCGGACCTCGTCGCCGCAGTCGCCAATGGCTTCACCGGCGGTGGCCTAGAGGTGCGCTTGAGGGAGACGGCGAAGGCGGCCACGCGGGCGGTGCACGCACCGTACAGCGGGTGCCCGGCGGGGTTCGCAGTGGCGGACGGCGAAGGGATGGTGTACGCCAGGGGTTGCCTGGAGTCCGCGGCCTACAACCCGACACTGGGCCCCGTCCAGACGGCCATCGTGGCGATGGTGGCCGCCGGAGGCGGCCCCGCCGGGGATGTGGTGGCGGCGGCGCTCGTGGAGAAGGACGGGGCGGTGGTGGCGCAGGAGGCGACGGCCAGGATCTTCCTTGCCGCCGTGGCGCCGCAGGCGAGCTTCCACGTGTACAACTACAGGCCGTCCGATGCGTGATGGCGCATCTGGACCCTCGCGGTCGTGGGGAGAGTAGGAGGTGAGATTTGGATGAGATATTGTTCATAAAAAAGTTAAGAGTAAGAAGGGGGAATCTCGTGCACTTGGGTGAGCGATTAATTCCACATGGCGCTGGGCGATCGGGTGATCGGACACTGAGAGCTGGGACCTACTTATTCAGAGTGATTAGTATTCTTCTGTTAATGATGCCAAAAAGTAAACAACTGGAGTTGTATACGACACATATATTTGTCTTGGAAGTAATGTTTTGCTTCTCCTTCCCCGTCTCTTGCTGTAAGTTTTACGTCGTTTGCAATACACGCTACAGCTCATGATCTTGGGGAAAATGGCTAGAATAATGGAGCTGCTGCTGCACGCACAGTGGGACCTTGCGTGTGGTCACTACTGATTATGCAATCATGCACATTGGTTCTTCTTCCTCGCAAGCCTCAAACACACATGAATGATCGGTCACTTTATGAACTTTTATTGGTGGGGCTGAGCTGAAGGCAGGTAGTTGTCCACGGAATAAAGCAATGGTGCACATCTAACCTGTTCTTGACTAGATATTGCAAAAATGCAAGCACAGCTAAAATCTGTTCCTGAATGGATATTGCAAAGTGCAACTATGCAATCATAGTTAAGACTGTCGTATAGAAGTGTTTTTGGCAATTCTGACATCATTTCCTGGAGGGAAGTTTCTTGCTGACCCCTCTTAATTCGTAAATAAATATGCAAGAATGAGTGTCCCGGGGAAAACAACGACCCAGCCATAGAAAAGGATGGTCCACGAGGGAGTACTAGATTAGTCACATAAAGTCATCTTAAAAAATTTAGCAGCCACAGAAAATTGACTGCGACAGCCGGAATAATTGTTGTTATATTACTTGAGCCATGTAGTCGTATATATACAGAGTACAAAGTGGTCTGAACATCAAGTCAATTTACTAGTCAATTTACTAGAGATATGAAAAGTTATTAGAGATATCAAAGGAACCATATCGGATAAAAATCATCTTATTTGATTTTATTTCATCTCTTATATTTGTCGAACTCTGGGCTTTGAATACACAAAACCCTCGTGTGTGTACCGTACTAGTCCTATAATCAGTAGCTAGTACTCACATCCACAACAATGATAACCACATCCATACGTACATACATACAAAAAAAAACATATCTTAAGCGATTACAAACTTTATATTACAAAGGTCGACCAGCCAAATAAAACTCAAGTAACAACAGAGTGCAGCGGAAAACATAGTAAATAAATTAAAATGGTATAGCGGTATGACCATCCAAACCCACAGGCAACCGACAAGAAACCTATCCTAAAAAGACCCATCACTGAACCCTCCTGTACCGGGTGCAAAGAAAGCGTCGTCTGATGTAGGCTTATCTTCTAAGACTGAACAACAATTTAAGTAAGATTGAGTACATTGCGTACTCAGCAAGACTTGTAGTGTATCACAAAGTTTATATATGTGTATGGCTAACAAAGGATGAGGTTCTATGCTACAAGTTATTTTCAACATTAAACAAGTTTTATTTGCAATATCAATACGCAGTACTTTGCAATGAAAAATTTAAAGAGCAGTTAAATAGATAAATGACAAGTAAGTACTTTCATAAATAATAAATCACAACCCTCCTTGGTTGCGATCAACAACTTGTCCTCATCCATGGACATGGCACTCAACTCAAATAACATAACAAAAAACATTACCTCATTTTCCAACAAGAACCAGTTTTGTAAAAACCAAGACTATACCCATTAAGATTACACTAAGAATGCTCATTACCACGAGTATGACTATTTAAATAGATTTACACTATGTAAAGGAGTACAACTTTACCCACAACACACGAATTCTCTAGTTTATTTGGCATATGTCGATACCACCGCTCACTAACCTTTGGTAAGCAGTTTAGAGTACACATCGAAGCTTTTACATCGCTAAGTCCTAACCTGTACCAGCCCAGCGAATGAACAGCCTTGGTTCATCCGGGTACACCCCTGTCTTAGTGACGAATTCGCCATTGTGTCGGAAGGTTCGGTTCCCAATGCCTCAGTGAAGGGAGCCCATTCAAACATGTCTACACCGGTCATTCTCACACTACCACAGCCTACCATCGCTCAAGGCTGGTTTTCAATGACTTAATTAGCTAAGGTTGTCCCATACCAGTACATGTGGTAGTACACTTAGGCTTAGATTGAACTTGCTGGAGTTTGGTCCTCAATTGACTCGGGTGAGGATCTCCTCTTATCTACTTGTGAGATACACCTCTCACACTCCTAAGATTATAATATAACTCGCCCGCGTCATAAACTAAGTTTTTTTATTATACAAAATAACAGAGGTAACCCCATATGGACCATCATTTCAAAATCTCTCAAACTCATATTCAACGTGTCATCCGTTTTTCAAATTTTAGTCAAGACTAAAGCCCAGCTAAGTATTTATGCGATATTCACATTTGAGAAACCCAATTCGACATCATTCATTGTCTAAACCATACCCTAATGGCTACAACAGTAAGGATATCAATATTTCAAGGGGGATCAAGCATCGAATAGAATATAACTACTGTTATCCCCAAATACAGCAATTTTAAGCAAACATACACGCATGTATAATAGATTTTACAAAAAAAGGATTACAAAAATTAAAATAGTAGGATTAACATGGTGAAAGGAGTTGCTTGACTTGCTCCGATTGCTCTAAATAAGAGGATGTAGTATTGTTGTAAATTTCGTTTGAACAATCGACGTCTAATCAAAAGAGCCAGAAGCAAATTAAATATAGAACAATAAATTCAACAGCAAAAAGTGCAAATTTTTTTGCATATTCAGGTAGAGCATGATTTTATATTTATTTAGGAAAAAATATTTGATTTGGAGTTCGCATGCAAAAGTTATGAACGTTTTAATTTACTTCGGTTTGAAAATTTCAGAAATTCAGAAAAGGGTGACATCGAAAGCGTATTTTCTGATGTTTACTCTTTCCCTTTGTAAAGTGTATTTTCCTCTGAGCTTTAGTGAGGTTTATGCTTTCCAAAAGAGAAAGCGTATTTTCCTAAGAACTAAAAGCGACTTTTCTCTTTTTTTATTTTTATTAACTTACATATGGGGCCTACATGTCAATGACTCATAGTTTTATTCTCTGGGTTTTATTGATTAAACAGAGACCGCCCCACATACCATAGACTCATATTCTAATTACATTTTAAATTAGATTTATGTTAACTTTTCTATCGGCTCCACACGTCACACACTTATTAATCTTAACCTCTGTTACTTAACACTAATCAACTCTTAATCATGCGGGCCCATTGGTAGAGAGAGAAAGAGAGAGAAAAGTGCAGTTGCGCGCATGGTCGTGCGCCATTGAAAGCTCGTCGCTGGCGGTCAGGGCGACGACAAGGCTCAGGGGTGGCAAAAATGGATTGCTATCTTGACGATGATGCCACTGGGTAGTGGTGGAGGCCAGAGAGATGGTCGGATGCGGCGCTACGCCAGAGATGAGCGGCGGAGCTCCTCGAGCTCAAAGTGATTCTTGCTATTTGAGCACATTGGCAGCAAAAGAAGGTACGCATTGGCTTCAGGAGGTAACTATGATGCTATACGTAGTGGCTCGGGGACCAATGGTCACCGGAGAGGCGGCGGCGCCATGGGTGGCCACATTGAAGTCTATGCTACGCTAAATAATCGGCCAATATAATGCACGTAAAATCTCTAGGGGACTATTAGAAGCTCACCAAGGTCCTTGAAGCCATCGAGGGATGTCCGTAGTGGCTTGGTGACGTTTAGCAGTTGCGACGTAGAGGAGGCTCTCGGTGACGGTGTGCTACAGTGATGGAGATGCTACAAGGAGGTGTGCATCAGCTTGCATGCACACTGAGGATAGTAGGGATAGAAGGAATTGACCAATGACTCACCGATGTGACATGAACTGAAAAAGGGGGTGCGGCGGCCGGAAATGAGGAAGAAGGTTGATTCGGCGGATTCCCTGCGTGTGGATCATCATCAAACAAGGGAGAAGCATCAGGGGATTCCCTACGTGTGGATCATCATCAACTGAGGAAGAAGCATCAGTGAAGTATAGGACACAAAATGACGAGGTCGGGTGAGGTACAAGCTCACCAGAACGTTAGGAACACGGAGGTCCAGAACGGGGTGTGCGCCGGAGGTGAAGAAGATGACAGCTTGTTCGCGCTACGTGGTTCCCAAAGCTACATCAAGCAAATAAGGAGCATTAGCGAGGTAAGGGGCACATGGTAACACGGTTGGCGAGGGCAAGGAAGTTCACCAGAGAAGATAGTGTTGTGAGGCTTGCTCACCGACGTCGAGAACGACGCTCTCGTTCCCGGCGAACCAAGGAGCCAATAGCTCTGGTTCTTGGTGGGAGGCGAGAATGGCGAGATGGTGACTCTGTGACATGGTCGGAGGTTTAAGTATGAGTGAGTAGCACGTGAGAAAGGCTGCGAGAAAACACGGCTGCAATGAGAATCAAGCGCTCCAGCTTCGGCATCTCCACCAGCGCGGGGGGCGGTTGAACACCATTAAGAGGTAGGCAGCATGGCTGGAGCCAGGCAGAGGTGATGGAGGCAGGTGGGTGTCAAAAATGGTGGGCGGCGAGGGAAAACAACCAACGAGCGGGCAAAGCGGGCAAGGCGCGCTGGCGAGTTGGAAGACAAGGTTGAACGAGTGGGGCCCACACTTCAGCGAGATGGAGCCAGCGTGTGGTGGTGCGTGCTGGAGCTGGCAAAGTGTGTTGGGCCGGTTTATATTCGGCCCAAAGGGCGAGCGAGAAATTCGAATGAAATTTGGAATTTCCTTAAAAGGTCGAGGCTTTGCAAATTTTCTTAAACCTATCAAACAGGCTCTAAAATTTATGAAATTTTTTTGAGGGATTCTGATACCATATAGTTTATTTTGTAAATCTGCTCTATGAGTTTCTCAAAAATTCTTATAAGTTCTATTTACTTTATGCAAGAAGTTCAAAAATCATGCATAAAATAGTTTTCCATATAGAATATGCTCAAAATTATTATCACATTTCTTTTTATTATATCCTCCCAGAAATGAATTTTTTGGAATGTTACAATAATCTTGTCATAGATGTACTCTAACATCCATCGCAGTTGTAGCGGGAGCATAGTTGATGCTCAGACTGGAGAAGAAGTAGACGAAGATTGCCATGCGAAGAACCATTGGTGAAGTTGTCTGTTGTTGAGGTAGTCGTCAAAGTAGGGTTGCCGATGATGACGAGTGGTGCCATTGATGAAGAAATCGTGGGAAGTCACTGTAGACGAAGATGACATCGATGTAGCGAGAAGATGATGTCAAGATTGTCGCGGTCAAAGAAGGTCGTTGTAGTCGAGGCAGCACAGGCCAGCCACTAGTGTCGAGGAAGAAGCGGGACTGCAAGAGCATCAGTAGTTGGAGGACTCAATGATAGTGGCGGTGCGCAAATCAGCACGAGAGAGGGCCAATGCAGCACGGCGGTTGCTGGAGTAGACGTGTGATGCACACATGCAACAACAAAAAAAGATATTGGAGGCAAATTTGTGTTAGCCATTGAGAATTACAGGGGGACGATAGCAAAGAGGATTGTCACGGTGAAGCAAGGGGAGAAGCCGACAATGCAGCGATAAGAGAAGCCGGCGGTAGGGAGTTGAGTGTGAATTGCGCATAGGTATCAACGAAGAAGCAGAGGAAGGACCAATCTATTGATAGGAGGAAGAAACCAGTATATTTGGCCAGGGGAAAGAAGGAATAATTGTGTGGAAGAAGTTTGGGTATCGACGAATGCACAGCTGCTGATAGCCCGACGAGATAGGAAGGAAACCACATTAGGAAAAGAGGACCAACATCATCGGCACAGGGAGCATGCATGTGCATGCATGAAGGTAGTCATGCAACAAAAGGAAAGAGACTAGAAGATTGCAACTCGAACAAATTATGCATGCATGCGTGCGTACTGGCAGGATGCAATAGTATACCTCAGAGTTGGGCCTTGCCATTCTGGGCCGATGGCACGACCCAAGCATGGCACGGCACGGCACGAACAGGAGGGCAGGGCTAGGCCAGGCCTACGAATGCGGCACGACGGGTGGCACGGCATGGCACGACCGGTAGGGTCATGCTCGGGCTAGCCTAGCACGATAGCAGCACGGCGTCACACCGGAGGCAATCCAAGCCCATGCCCGACCGCCACGACGCGCGTTGCCCACGCCGCACGGCCTCGTCCGCCACCCCCCCACGCGCGCCATGCATGTCTCTGTTCCTCGCATTGCCGCTCTGCGTGCGTCGTCAGGCCACTGCTCACCTCTCGGCAAGATGCATCGACTCACCCCCACCACCGACGCTTGGTCGCCTGCTCACGACGCCTTGGTCGGGGAGGCGATGAGGAGAGGGGCGGGTTGATGGGGAGGTGGAGGCGGTGGTGGTGGGGAGAAGCGAGGTGCAGGGGGAGAAGGGCGAAGCAGGGGTGTGGGGAGAAGGGAGGTCGGTGCACTGTGGGGGAGAAGGTGGAGCCATGCTGTGGAGGCGCTGTGGGAGGTCGGGTCACCGGGGGAGAAGGGGGAGGCGTGGGGGGAAGGTGGAGGCTAGACCGCCGGGGGAGAAGGGGGATGCTGGGAGCGATGGGGAGAGGGGGAGGCACCAGGGGTGGGGAGAGGGGGAATGGGGGAGGCGTCGGGGTGGGGGACTGGGGGAGGCGCTGGGGTAGTGGGGAACAGGGGGCTTGGCGACTGGCACCTTGGGAGTAGGGGGCAGGCTGTTGGGTGGGGGGGGGAATGAGGGAGAGTGGGACTATTGGGAGTTGGGGTTAGGCCGTCAAGGAATTGTGGAATCAGTGCATCACTCCATCACACAAAGGCGCACACACACAGCTACGCAAAGCGAAGTGACAATGGGGGAGACATGGAATCGTGGAATAGTTTTTTGTGACGGGTGAAAAGACATGGTCAGTACTTTTAGTAGGGATTAGATAACAACGGGTGGGTGGAAGAGAGGCAACATGCAAGAAATGGCTCTACGCGAGATTCTTTCCGATGACAAGACAGAGCAGAGATATAGAAGGCAACGGCAAGACAATGACTCTCGCGAGATTCATTCTCTCCGACTCTACGTGCCTATAAAAATGAATGTCTGCAACTCATTTATTCACCACCAAAGCTCATCTTGTCTTTTGCTTATTTATTCACCACCGAGTGAAGCACATATTCCATTCTTTGATTCTTTCTTCGCTCTAGTGCTCTGTACAATAGAAAGCATGCTACCAAGGAATTGAAGCATGAAGCCCGTGGAGGGAGCGGCGGAGCTCAGTAGTTCTATGCTATCGAGGAATTGTAGCACGAAAGCAGTAGCCAGCAGAGGGAGACGCTCAGTCTCACGCAGCCCATTCTCCCGCCGCTCCCCTAGTCCTCCCGCCGCCTCTCCCATCAATCCTTGTCAGCTCTCCCCAGGCATGGGATACTACGACGTTGATGATCGTCATATGAACGGAGGGATATGAGGAGTACCAACACGGTTCGGACCCAATGGAGATGCCAGACTTCGGTACCCCATCCACGGATGGCAATACTGGTTGGTCTGCGCCCGGCAGCAGCAACGCCGGGCGAAGGACGGAGTGCTGGAAGCACATGACCTGGAGTGAGGAAATTTGAGATGGTCAAACGGTAGAGATCCCAACTTGTAATTATTGAAAAGCCCAATTAATTGCTTGTACAGGTGGAGGGACGGGGCACTTGAACTGGCACTACAAAGCATGCTTAGAAAAGATGGGGATGCACACGCGAGGTGGAGGAGTCCAGACGCAGCTCAACTTCAAGGCTGATGGCTCTGTAAGTACTTGGACATACAACCCTCATTATGCCCGTGAGGAAAGTGCTAGATACATTGTTTTCGAGGATCAACCGATTAGGATAGGTGAAAGTCACTCGTTCGAAAGAATTATCCAACGCAGCTTTTGTCCACAATACCAACATGTTAGTAGGAGAATGACATCATCCGATATTTTAGGGATGTATAGTAGACAGCTAGCAGCACTAAATGAAATTTTTCTAAAAATTCAATACTCTTTTGCTTTAACTTCAGATATTTAGACATTATCACACAAGAGAACTACATACCTTAGTGTTGTAGCTCATTATTTAGATGATGAGTATAAGCTAAACAAAAGAGTCATAGAGTTTAAGTTAATTATTGAATCACACATGGGAGATGTCATTCTTGAGCTCATACTAGGGGTAATTGATTATTTTGAAATAGGACATAAGATTATTTATATAACTCTTGATAACGATCGGCGAATCGATGACTATGAACATCCTCACCCTAAGGTTGTAGACATATATCGGTAGATATGTTCTCCACCCGAGATGTGTATGTCATATCCTTGACCTCATTGTGCAAGACGGTATGGAGGTGATTGGCGCTTATTTGAATAATATCCACAATGCTCTTCATTTCCTGTCAAGTTCAACGGTGGTGGCAGTCTGATTCGCATAGTATTGTGTAGCCAACGACAAGGCCCCAAGAAATTCGGTCCTGACATGAAGGTGATGTAGAACTCGACATGCATCATGCTGAAGAAGGTGCAAGAGTATGAACATATTACATCTGTCTTTGTCAATGCCACCTCAGATAAGTTGATAGTTGCTAACTCAGATTGGGAAATTGTTAGTTATTTTTTAGAGTTTTTTAGACCTTTTTACAAAGCAACTAAGGCTCTATCCGGTATTTACGACCCTGCCCTTAACTTAGTAATAGATTTTATTTGGCTAATTGCTGATAAGTTTGCTAAATCTAGAGGGCATCCCCTTTTAGGTCAAGTTGTTGCAGCAATGGAGGAAATACTTGTTAAATATTTTGGATTTATTTTAGACCTATATTGCTTTGCTATCATTTTGGATCCTACAAAAAAATTGGCAGGTTTGCATATGGCTATGGAGGGAATAGATGAGTGTCTCGGTCTTAATTTCTTCGAAGCTTTCGAATATGTCAAAGAGGAGTTTGTTCGTGCTTTCCGCTTATACCACGACAAGCTTGGCAGCAGCATGAGATCAGAGGCCACACAGCACACACATCCAGCCAAGACTAGCTTGACAGCACACTTGTGGAAGAAGCTGAAGGGAAAGTCTAGTTCTTCTCCCTCTCAGTCTTAGACGCCCCCTAAGTGGAATTCTACCTCCGAGCTGAACCACTACCAAGAGCATGACTGTGCAAACATCAATCCTGATCTTTCCGGCGGAGGCAAGTTAGACTTGCTAGAGTGGTGGAAGAACAACAAGCGGATATTCTCTGTTCTGTGTCATTTCGCATGAGATATTTTATTAGTTCCAGTGTCCTCCGTCTCTTTGGAAGCGATGTTCAGCATGGTAGGAAGAATAGTTGAAGAAAGGAGGTCACCCCTCATGCCCAAGATGGTGGAGGCAATCACCTGCCTCAAAGACTGGGAATTGGCAAAAGAGTGACATCAACATCAACTGGAGGATCTCGAGATCATAGAGACGTTAGTTGAACTCAATGTTGACTTACCAATATGTATGCATGAATGTAGTTATTATACTATTTTCCTTACCGGGTGAACCCCACACTGAGGCGTATGGTTTTTAACGATGCAGTAACAATGTGTGTGTGTGTGTGTAAAATATCAATAAAATTTCACTTTTTCCCTTAATTTTTAAAAGTCCATAATTTTACATAATTGCGGTTTCACAAAAAGAAAGAATTAATATATCAAAACTGTACATGTTGCTTGCAAAAATTTCATTCTTTTTATCTCTAGTAAACAACTATTTGCATAATTCAATTATGATCTTGGTAATATTCAAGGTGCAATTAATATATCAAAACTGTTCATACTGCAGTATTTTCTTTATTATTATTATTATTTCTTTATTTTCTTTATTTTCTTTCCTTTCTTCTTTACCCCTTTCTTTATTCTCTTTCTTTCATTTTCTTCTTTACCCTTTCTTTTTTTTCTTTTCTTCTTCCCTGCATCACACTTTTCCTGTCCTGTGTGACAATGGCCATAAATTTTAGTGACCTTTTATGTATGGGAACATATCTAGTGCTAATGGGTAATTCAGTGCTAAGGTGCTAATACCAATCTTGACCGTTGGAGGTGGGAGCATGCATGATGTTTAATGAAGACACATTAATGAAAGTGCATTGAAGATGGAGCATGCAAAATGATTAAATGGTTTAGAGGTGGGAGCCCGCATTAATCTTGATTGTTCAATTCAGATCCAATGGTCAAGATTGGTTTTAGCACCTTAGCACTGAAATACCCATTAGCACTAGATATGTTCCCTTTATGTATATATGGTTTGTCATCTTGAAAAATGAAGGATTGGAGAAACCATTAGTGGTGCTGCTAAGAATGGCACTTCAGAAACAATCTACCATAATATTCCTTAGCTAAGTTCATGCAATGTCAGCAGTTGATATTTTAGTCAAGAGTCAAGACTCAATAGACGCTGCCCTATCCTAAGTCCTTAACTATGTTATCGAAATTCTAAGTTTGCAATGTTACATGCCTAATGCCTTTAGAGGCACTCTGGTATTTTTTTGAAATAATATTATTTTAAAAGAAATTTAAAAAAATAAATACTCAATTTCTTTTTAAAAAAATTTAGGCTACTATCGCCATTTGAAATGGTGAAATGTCATGTTGCCATTCTAAATGGAGACATTAGCCTAGGCACTGGCGACAGGGACTAGAACAGTGCAAGGAGGTCCCTATCGCTAGTTGAAATGCCGATAGTAGCCTAGTCCCTGCACTGTTCTAGTCTCTGCCGTCAGTGCCTAGGCTACTGTCGCCATTTAAAAATGCCTACATGAACATTTGGTCATTTCAAATGGCGACAGTAGCCTAGTTTCATAAAAAAAATTATCTTTTTTGTAAAAAAAAATTAAAAAATATTATTTCAAAAATAAATCCCACTCTGGTTATCTCTCTCTTTCTCTCCCTTCATCTTCTTCCGGTCTTCTCTTCCCCAATCCGGCAATCCCCCATGGGCCCCCTTCATCAACCTCTCCTCCCCTCCTCAACCCAAGCCGCCGCCTCCCACTCCGGCGCCACCCTCCACACACGACCGCCTTCCATCCTCCCCAACCACAATCGGCTCTGACCATGTCCAATCCCCAATCCCTAGGGACGAGAAGGAGGAGGCCGCCCCGGCTGCAGCGCAACCCTTCATCTTCGTGGGCAAGCGACAAGGGAGACAAGAAGGACGGTTGCAGTTGCGGATGCCTCCCCATCCGTGGCGCCAATCTGGCCAAATCCGGTCACCGTCGTCGTCTTAGTCTTCCTAGGTAGTGGCGGACATCGTCTTCCTAGGCGACGCAGTGCCCCTTGTCCTCTGCCACCGCCACATCACCATCCTCGTCGCCCGAGGCGCCTGCCCGCTACGCCTCCTCCGCGCTCGAAGCTACGGTGTGTGTGCCATGCCCGTGCCGGCACGGCGGGCCAACGTGTTGTGTTGTACCTCACTGGTGGCTATCCGTGTCGGTACAACATGGCCCGGGGAGCTCGTCGCGCCGACCACCATGGCCCGCGCCCTGTTGTGCCCGTGTCGTGCTGGCCCGGCCTGGCCCGACTCCCACCTCTAGGCAATGGCATGCATGCATGCGGGTATGTAAAGGAAAAGCAAGAGCAACCAAGATGACAGTGGTGCTCGGCGCGAGGCAGGGTTGTGCTGAAGAACACGACAGGGAACTGAGAGTAAGATAGAAAGTGTAAAGACAGTTGATCTATTGATGAGAGATCTGATCAATAGATCAGTGGGAAGAACTGATCTATTGATCAGAGAGGGGCGAAGGAACCGACCTATTGATCGGAGGAAAAAAAAACAATGCACAACCCCTGGAGATTACATCGTCTCTCCTAGGGGAGGCGTGCGGCAGAATTTAGTGGTGGCTAGGAACAGACTCACACGCGAACCCACTCTGATACCATGTAGGAAGATAGAATAGCCAGAATAAGCGTTGTTGTATTGCTTGAACCTTGTAGGCATATATATAGATTACAGGGTGACTTAGAGATCAAGTCAATCTACTAGAGATACGGAAGGTTACTAGAGATATCGAAGGAATCATATCATCTACAAATCATCCTACTTGAATCTATTATATCTCTTATAATCTTGTCATACACGTACTCTAACACAAACCGGTCGCTTTCTGTTGGTTACGTGCAGGGGCAGAACCAAAGAGTCCCACCTGGTGTCACAGGACACCGGGTCCAAAAAAACATTTAGTGGGGATCAGCTTATATATATCACATGTGCACCCCCTAGCTGAAAAATTGTGCACCCCGGAGTCAGCCCACGAGGTCATGTACGTGGCCCATGCAATGACGCGGCCACTCAGTCCACGCGGCAACGCGGGCTTGCAACCTAGGTTCATTGCTAATGATGATAATGTTGATGTGGTTCATCGCTAATGATATTGTGGTTCATCGCTTCATGATATTGAAAGAATGTAAGTACTAAAAGCTAATGTATTTACTTAACTACTTTTATTTGATCATTCTACTATTTTTTTTACTTAAGAATTCTAAGATATTTTGTTCTCTTCTTTTTTAGGTCATTGAGGTTGGACGATGTAGTTTGCCAATACAACCATCTTTTGTTCCTTAATTACTTCATTTTTGGTAAGCACATTGATCGTTACTTATTTATAATTGTACATTGACGTCAGTTATGTCAAATTATTGAGGTTAAAAATAGCCGAACATATTACTATTCAATACAATTGTAGGATCGGATACGATAATCAGAGGGGGTGAATGATTGTAGTGCTTTCTTTGGCAAATTACCTAGAAGAATCTGCTCTGGATTCAATCGATGGCTGAATACTATATACTCATACGAGGTTGTAACCTAGTCGTAGAGGTCGAACTAACTCTGATTTGTTCCGCCAGTCACAGCTATTGTCAACAACTGGGTGAACAGCACAGTACGTAATCAAAGAAAATGAAGTCGACCTTGTCGAGAGAGTTACAACCACCTAGTCGAAAGAGTTCGACTATTAAATTTCTTCCACCTTCCGGCTCGGGAGATTCACACACTCCAAAGAATAAAAGCAGATCGAAAACGATGGACGAGAACAAGTCAAAGACCTATCGGAATAGAAGCTGGTCGAAGACTTATCAACACGAGAGCTGGTCGAAGACATAAGAACAGATCGTAGACGATGAATTGGAACAAGTCGAACACAATGCCCAGAAGCACAAACCTCCAGCGATGACTGAAATTCTTTGGAAACGACCTGATCTATTATTTCTCAATCTTGTTATGTGTCTACAAAGTGCTCTCACGGCGTCCCTCAAATCCTAGGAAGAAAGCACCCGAAAAGTTCTCTCTTCTAAAAGCTGCCGCCGCCAAAAGCCACAAAAAGCCTCCCACGAGCTCACATTACTCTTAACCTCTTCGCCCTTTATATGCTAGGGCCCTAAACCGTGTTAGAGCAAGAAGATATCTCATGATAATTCATTTGTTGAATTGTTTCATGAGATGAATTAAGCCTAGCTTCTAGTAGTCCACAATTTAAGCAAGTTTTAGTTTAATCATCTGAAATACTTGACTCTAAACATGTAGGAGAACTAAACATGAGCTTTTTAATTTCATTGTTTGCAAGTTTTAACTTTTCATCACAAGAGTCATGTGCCAACATTAATTCATCAAATTTAGCACTTTCATTCCTATGTTAAATCAAGTTTGATACATTCATTGACCTAGCAGTCTCCAACTCAGAATGTAAAAATCGACAAGACTCACATGATTCTTTATCAGGAGAAACAACTCTAAGTCTATTGATTTCAGAAGTTAAGCTTTCAACAAGATAATTATTTTCTTTTAGTTTTTTTATCTTTTTCAGTTCAATAGCAAGTTTAATCAAACCAACTTCAAGCTCATCATATGATAGTCTTACCTCATTAGGATCACTGTCATTGTCGTCTTCGTTGTTGTTTCTTACCATGAAGCACATACCCGTGAAGTTATCATTGTTCTTCTTCTTAACTTTAGCATCATCATTGTCATGGTTGTCGTTATCGCAACTCTCATATTCCACATCACTCAAATCTAGATGCTCGATAGGCGAAAGAACATTTTCAGCAAATTTTTTGCAGAAATTACCACCCTTGGAGTTGTTGTTCTTGAATAGTCGACGACGATAATTCTTGTCTTCCTTAATCACCTTTCCCTTGAGCTTGGGACACTCCATCTTAATGTGGCTTGGCTCGCTACACTCGTAGCACTTGATCGAACTTGACATACCACCTCGCTTCTTCATCCTCATGTTGTTGAGTGCCTTGCATGCCCGTGAGGAGATCAACACCAAATCCCCTTCATGGAGCTGTTCGAACTGTTCCTCTAAAAAAGACAAAGCGGACACGGAAAAAAACTCGACGTAAGCGGCGCACGGGTTAGTCATAAGTGCTAAAGATGAAGGTTTATCAATCTTAGATGGCAAATCTTCCATCTCATAGGTTTTCAATCTAGAGAAAAGATCGACCATGGTTAAAGTATCTAGATCGATAGTTTAATTGATAGTTGTGACAACCATTAACCACTCAGAACCTAAAGATCTCAAGATTTTAGTTGCATTATCTTCATCGGTAGGAATAATATTAACACCACGTAAATTACTCAATATTTTTTCAAACCGAGCAAAAGATCATCAATAGCTTCACCTGTGTTTCATAGCAAAATCAAAATATTCTTTTGATGAAAAATTTATGCACTTTCTTAATTTTAGTAGTTCTTTCATGATAATCGAAAAAAGTTTTCCATGTTAAGTGAGCCGAATTAATATGAGCTATAAGATCAAATTCTTTATAGAAATTGCTTGAAACGACAAAGTTCTGAGCTTGAGCATTTAAGTCAACATTTATTTTATTTAGATTAGTAACAAGAATCTAGGAAACTCATATGGTATAGCAATCTTATTTCAAACACCTTGAGCCTCAATGTAAGCTTGCATATGACACTTCTAAAAGCAAAATCGCACCATCTAGCATGGGGATGATTCACATACCTCTCGATGCCATAGCAACCCGCTTTGATACCACTTGTAGGATCGATCGACAATCGGAGGAGGTGAATGAGTGTAGTGCCTTCTTTTGCAACTTACGTAGAAGAATCTGCTCTAGATTCAATCGACAACTGAATACTATGTACTGCATGCGAGGTTGTCACCTAGTCGTAGAGGTCGAATCAACTCTCATATGTTCCTCCAGTCAAAGATATTATCGATAACCGGGTGAACAACACAGTACGTGATCGAAAAAGATAAAGTCAACCTTGTCGAGAGAGTTAGGATCATCTAGTCGAAAGAGTTCGACTATCAGATTTCTTCCACCTTTCATTTCTAAGATTCACATACCGCAAAGAACAAAAGCGGATCAAGACGGTGAACGAGAACAAGTCGAAGACCTCTTGGAACAGAACTAGTCAAAGACCGATCAACACGAGTGGTCGGTCAAGATAGAAGAACGATCAAGACGATGAACCTGGAACAAGTCGAACACAATGACCGAATCACAAACCACCAACGATGATCAAATTCTTTGGAAATAACTCGATCTATTATTCCTCAATCATGTTCTCAGATCTACAAAGTGCTCTCACGGCACCCCTCAAACCCTAGTAAGAAAGCACCGAAAAGCTCTCTTCTGAAAGCCGCTGTTGCCAAAAGTTCCAAAAAGTCTCCCACGAGCACACGTTACTCTTAACCTCATCGCCCTTTATATGCTGGGGCCCTAAACCATGTCCTTATCAACAAGGACACATAATCCCAGCTCTTTCGTGAAACAAGGGAACCGAAATCCCTCAAATCACGGTAATATCTCTAAACCTTCCAGTTATGAAACGTCTTCCATAACTCTTCACGCGTCGAAGCCTCCAGGATGGCATCTCCTGTAACTTCAACCACGAATCATGCATTCACCTTTGATCTCTATGTGCCTCAGCGTGAGCATGACCACCTCGTGACATTCACGACTACCTAAACCTTGGATTTCCCCCTCCAAGTTTCGATCTTCCTCGTCATCGACCATGACCGTCTCCACACTCAACCTGCACATGCAAATATCAAAGAACATTTTCTTGGCACAAGTTCTCCAACTTGACCAATATCAGTTCACACACGCATATCAAACTCTCATTTATCAATAAACATAAATCAGATCATCTACGACCTTAAATTCCAACTTTCAGAAAAAAAAAACAACGGTCATACACGCGTCGAGATCACTCTGTAACACCGGTCGTACCTCTCTATACACGCCGATCATACCGCTGTCCAGGCAAACACAAGTACACCAGGTACTCAAAGAAAACAAGTATTGAAGCACTTGTAGCCTACGACTACTTACTATAAGCATACAACTATCCATCAAGAACCTACGACCATCGATCGCAAAGCTTACTACCATTTACCAAAAGCCTATTACCACTTACCAGAAGCGTACGACCACTTACCACGAAGCCCACGACTACCGATCGTGAAGCCTACGACTACAGTCCATTGACCATCGACCACACATTGTAGCTTCGACCATCAACTAGTCACTGTAGCTTCAACCTTCGACTACGCGCTGTAGCTTCGACCGTCGACCAGTCGCTATAGTTTCGACCATCGATCAGTCACTGTAACTTCGACCATTGACCATGCAACTCCGACTGCCCTTCGTACTCGATATACACCTCGACTTACGACTGAGTACATTACTCGGAGCTCTACCACTCGAGACTGTGATCTATAGAACTCGAAACTAGCACTCAAGATTCGAGTTATCAGACTCAGAGATACAAGATTTGGTGCTACAAGATACTAATCAGACACTTCGGTACTCGAAGCTACAGTACTCTGAGTCCAGTCGAAAATGGTTATCGAGTATCACCGATTAGACCACCCGATACAAGGCATGATCCGACCACTCTGCTCGAAAATCCAACAACCGAAACTTTTACAACTGCAAATATCAATACAACACAAACGTCAATTATTCATCATCACAAAGTCTACGACCAGTTCACATAGTCTTTTACGACCAATTCACCTGGTCTAATAACAATATCACTTGAAAACTTTATATATTATTATATACATAATAAAGTGGTGAATCCCGATCAAATTCGTTGAGATTCCGCACCTGTTACATGAGCGACAAATTGGCCCCGCCCATGTGTGTTTCTTGCCCGGCATTCGTCGGAGCAGGAGGTCTTGGGACTGGAAATTAAATAGTCCGGTAAATTTCGTAGGAGAGTTAACAACGAAACATGCATTGGGGTAGAGTTTCTTCCAAGGTTAAGCATGGTGTTCAACAGTTTTGTAATGGAACAACTACTAAAAGTAATCGTAGTCTGCGATCTAATCAGCTGTCACGTCAATATAAATAGCAATCCTGAAGCCTAATCAAAGCCTGAGGCAGCTAAGAAAGTCTTGTGTTGCTGGTGTTGGTTGTCTCGTAGGCACTAGGCAGCCATGGACGGTTCAAACTGCAAGTGGAGTCCGACAGATGTCTCGCAATCATGTGCGTCCGCATCGTAGTCCCGATCAACATTTTTTGTGGACTGAAACTGTTAGGTAGGCCCAAAGATTTTCACATGTTGTGTGTTGCATGGTCGTACCGTGATGCAGGCTTCTCTTTCTCAAGGCAAATACTGTGTCGAGTTGAGAATGGATGGAGAGTTAGGGGTAGGATTCAACGAATGGCTCTCTCACTTTTGGCTGCTGGCAGGGGCAATTCCGAGTGGCTTTGTCAGTCTCGGGCCTACTCTCTACGCCGGCGGGGGTACCCCCAACCTCTGGCGGCCATATGTGAGCTGATGGTTTGCAGGAGGAAGAAGAGCCTAGCTGCCTAGCCGGGGTAAGTACTTGTAGGCCTTTGCCGAAACCCACAAGGCTCAACTGTAGCCTCACTGTCTCACATCCACCCCGCCTCACCACACCACACATTCCCAATTCCAATAGAAAAGCGACCAAGCGACCACGAGATGAGGCTGAGAATAAGGGTGGAGTCCAATTGGCTCACCCAATGTCACAGGACATCGGGTCTAAAAAAAATTTTAGCAGAGATTAGCCCATATATACTATGTGTGCACCCTCGGCCGAAAAATTATGCACTCTAGTTCAGCCCAACCTCCAGCGTCTTACAGTCTCGTTGCTCTACTCCCGCTGGCCGCGGCTGGGCCAAGATGAATGGGTGACGCGGTAGTGTAGCCCATTTGATACGAGCAGTCAACACAACCCAATAGCACCCGTATGTCTGCACGCATCAAAGCCAGCAGCCCCGTACTTGCAATCGCACGCGTCCTGTCCAGTCACGTCTCGTGTGAGTGTGTTGCGTGGTTGTGGAGTCCGCGTATGTTCTTCTCCCTCTCGGCCCCAGCAGTTCACAATTTGCCTCGCCTCGCCTGGTCGATGGACGGTGGTCGCGGCCGCTGGTGCGGATTCTGGAGGGAGGCCTCGGCCGCCGCCAACACCGGCCACGGCGTCCCTCGCCTAGTCACCCATTGGAAGGACTAAGTTACGAATCACGGAATCGGCATGGGGTATGTTCCACATCTCTAGTTCTTCCGATTTCTTTCCAGCAAAGAGGCTAAATTTGTGAGCTATGGTTTCAATGTGATGATTGTTGGTTGATTTTTTTTTCGCAATGTAGGGTTTGAATTTGGGTTTTTGGAATACTGTCATAGTTCGTTGCAAATCGGAGGCAAAACTACAAGTGATATCCATCATCTATGTGCTTATATTGGACTATACTTTGGATTTGACTTAAGAGTTTTTTTTACTATAATGTCAAGCAAGCAAGTATGTTCCTGCTCCTGGATGTATGTTTCTAATATATTGTTCTTCAACTGTTAAACATACTATGATTCCAATATTTTATGAAAAAGTTTTTGAATAATCTGCAAATGGCAGGTAAATTAATGGAAAAGTTTCTAAAAAGGAAAGCATCAAATAGTGCTACTAATGTTGTGGTTTGTCACTCATGAGCTTGAAAGAACGTAAATACTAAAAGGTAATGTATTTATTTTTATTTTCCCATTATACTATTTTTGCTTCAGAATTTTAAGTCATTTTGTTCTCCTTTTATAGGTAACTGAGACCAGATGATGCATTTTGACAATGTTTGCCGCATAAATTATTATTTAGTACAGTGTTACTTGGAAATTATATATGTTATTATATGTATGGTAAAGTGGTGAACCTGGTCATTTTCGTTCTAGTTCCGCCCTTGGCTGAGAAGGGAGGAGACGCACCTGTGGGGTTGGGCTGAGACTGGGAAAGAAACCCTAGGCACCGCCGCGTCGACTAGGCGGGTGCCCAGTAGCGATGTAGCGCAACGAGGAGGGGAGGTGGCAAGGCACGTGGCCGAGCGGAGAAGGGGGAAGGGGGCAGCGCCGACGCGAGGAGAGGGGAGGCAGCGAGGCGCCAGGAGCAGAGGAGGCATAGCGCGATGAGGAGGGGAGGCGTGCGCAAAGGGCATCGCCGATGCTAGGAGGGGAGGTGGCGAGGTGAGGAGAAGAGGAGGGAATTGGGGAGGCGAGGAGCAGAGGAGGCTTGCTGCGAGGAGCAGAGGAGGCTTGCTCTTGCTGGTAGTATACTCTTAAGTTCTTAAGTCTTAATTCTTTAGCAATTAGCAATTTAAGTCTTAACTGTATAATTCTTTAGCAATTAGCAATTTAAGTCTTAACTGTCTAGTTAGACATTTAGCATATAGCAACTCTGGTGTATATTGTATAGCAAGTAATATAGTTGTATACACTTGTATTGCATTTGTTCGCAGGTTTTCAATAATGGAGAAATGAACTTTGCGTAACTATTTCACAAACAATTCAAGTAATACTTTCCAAACCGATAAGAGCACTACTCAACCAAAGAAGTATCGACTACAATTTAATCTGGATAAAATTATTATCAATATGGCGCATCGCATACCAATAGAAATTTTTCGGCAATGAATATTATCAAAACAGATTTGCGCAGCAAGATAGCAGATGAGTGGCTGAATGACTTGATGGTGTGCTACACCAAGCGAGACATATTTAAAACACGTGAAAATTGCACTATAGGTACCTGAACTTGCGAGGTCGTACGACTTAGCTCTTTGAACTTGTATTTTACTTTATCAGTCTCCTGAACTTGCGAAGTTGTACCACTTAACTCTCTGAACTTGCATTTTACTTTCTTAGCCCCCTGAACTTACGAGGTTGTGCCACTTAGCTCCCTGAACTTTTATTGAAACGAAGTTCGTCGGATGCGATGCCGACAACTTCATCCCCTCCAAGTCTGGTGGACTCGTCGCCGCCCCGTTCCAGCCACCCCGTTCACGCCAACAAAATCGGATTCTTTGGGCCTAGGAACACACCGTGCCTGTGTCTTCGCTGGAGCTCACCCTCGCCCTTACATCCTCTGAGAAATACAGTCTCAGTGCTAGAGCTGGCGCACAATACTTCTCTCTCTCTCTCTCTCAGTGATTTGCCAGCTCAACTTTTTCTGTTAGCAAATGGCCAAATGAACTTCATGCAGGGTGAGTGGCTTCTGCTCTGACACTGGTAGTGTATTTCTCTCTCTCTCTCTCACGGATGACTCGGATGAGGCAAGAGAGAGGGGGCAGCAAACTGCGACGGTGGAGCTCCAGCGAAGACACGTGCACATTGCGTTCCCGGGTCTGAAGAATTCATTTTGTCGGCGTGAGATGACGAAGACGATGAATATGACTGGAACGAGGCGGCGACGAGTTCACCGGGCTCGGAGGGGGTGAAGTCGCCGACATCGTATCCGATGAACTTCGCTTCAACGCAAGTTCAAATAGCTAAGTGGCACAACCTCGCAAATTCAGGGAGCTAAGTGGCATAACCTTGCAAATTCAGAGGGCTGAGAAAGTAAAATGCAAGTTCAATGAGCTAAGTTGCACAACCTTGCAAGTTCAGATATCTATAGTATTTTTTTTTCTCTAGAACCATTGATGATGATAGAATTGTAAGATACTTCCAATGCACAAAACCTCGTAGAATGAATTTGTCTTGTGAAAGTCGTGATTCGAGCTAGCGTCTTAGTAGTATGGTCGTTTATTTTGAATGTTCATGATCATTTAAGCACAATTTAATATCTGTATCACTAATTTGGCTAATTTTGATGTACATGTCATTACCCACTGAAACCATATTTATATGTTTTTGGGGTGTATTTTCCATTAGCGATGTACCTTCACTGTGTTTTTCCTCTTAAGTTCTTAAGTCTTAATTCTTTAGCAATTAGCAATTTAAGTCTTAACTGTATAATTCTTTAGCAATTAGCAATTTAAGTCTTAACTGTATAGTTAGACATTTAGCATATAGCAACTCTGGTGTATATTGTATAGCAAGTAATATAGTTGTATACACTTGTATTGCATTTGTTCGTAGGTTTTCAATAATGGAGAAATGAACTTTGCGTAACTATTTCACAAACAATTCAAGTAATACTTTCCCAACCGATAAGAGCACAACTCAACCAAAGAAGTATCGACTACAATTTAATCTGGATAAAATTATTATCAATATGGCGCATCGCATACCAATAGAAATTTTTCGGCAATGAATATTATCAAAACAGATTTGCGCAGCAAGATAGCAGATGAGTGGCTGAATGACTTGATGGTGTGCTACACCAAGCGAGACATATTTAAAACACGTGAAAATTGCACTATAGGTACCTGAACTTGCCAGGTCGTACGACTTAGCTCTTGAACTTGTATTTTACTTTATCAGTCTCCTGAACTTGCGAAGTTGTACCACTTAACTATCTGAACTTGCATTTTACTTTCTTAGCCCCCTGAACTTACGAGGTTGTGCCACTTAGCTCCCTGAACTTTTATTGAAACGAAGTTCGTCGGATGCGATGCCGACGACTTCATCCCCTCCAAGTCCGGTGGACTCGTCGCCGCCCCGTTCCATCCACCCCGTTCACGCCAACAAAATCGGATTCTTCGGGCCTAGGAACACACCGTGCCTATGTCTTCGCTGGAGCTCGCCCTCGCCCTTACATCCTCTGAGAAATACATTCTCAGTGCTAGAGTAGGCGCACAATACTTCTCTCTCTCTCTCTCTCTCAGTGATTTGCCAGCTCAACTTTTTCTGTTATCAAATGGCCAAATGAACTTCATGCAGGGTGAGTGGCTTCTGCTCTGACACTGGGAGTGTATTTCTCTCTCTCTCTCACGGATGACTCGGATGAGGCAAGAGAGAGGGGGCAGCAAACTGCGACGGTGGAGCTCCAGCGAAGACACGTGCACATTGCGTTCCCGGGTCCGAAGAATTCATTTTTGTCGGCGTGAGATGACGGGGACGATGAATATGACCGGAACGAGGCTGCGACGAGTTCACCGGGCTCGGAGGGGGTGAAGTCGCCGACATCGTATCCGATGAACTTCGCTTCAACGCAAGTTCAAATAGCTAAGTGGCACAACCTCGCAAATTCAGGGAGCTAAGTGGCACAACCTTGCAAGTTCAGAGGGATGAGAAAGTAAAATGCAAGTTCAATGAGCTAAGTTACACAACCTTGCAAGTTCAGATATCTATAGTATTTTTTTTCTCTAGAACCATTGATGATGATAGAATCGTAAGATACTTCCAATGCACAAAACCTCGTAGAATGAATTTGTCTGGTGAAAGTCGTGATTCGAGCTAGCGTCTTAGTAGTATTGTCATTTATTTTGAATGTTCATGATCATTTAAGCACAATTTAATATTTGTATCACTAATTTGGCTAATTTTGATGTACATGTCATTACCCACTGAAACCATATTTATATGTTTTTGCGGTGTATTTTCCATTAGCGATGTACCTTCACTGTGTTTTTCCTCTTAAGTTCTTAAGTCTTAATTCTTTAGCAATTAGCAATTTAAGTCTTAACTGTATAATTCTTTAGCAATTAGCAATTTAAGTCTTAACTGTATAGTTAGACATTTAGCATATAGCAACAATGGTGTATATTGTATAGCAAGTAATATAGTTGTATACACTTGTATTGTATTTGTTCGTAGGTTTTCAATAATGGAGGAATGAACTTTGCGTAACTATTTCACAAACAATTCAAGTAATACTTTCCCAACCGATAAAAGCACAACTCAACCAAAGAAGTATCGACTACAATTTAATCTGGATGAAATTATTATCAATCTGGTGCATCGCATACCAATAGAAATTTTTCGGCAATGAATATTATCAAAACAGATTTGCGCAGCAAGATAGCAGATGAGTGGTTGAATGACTTGATGGTGTGCTACATCAAGCGAGATATATTTAAAACACATGAAAATTGCACTATAGGTCCCTGAACTTACGAAGTCGTGCGACTTAGCTCCTTGAACTTATACTTTACTTTCTCAGTCTCCTGAACTTGCGAAGTTGTACCACTTAACTCTCTAAACTTGTATTTTACTTTCTTAGCCCCCTAAACTTACGAGGTTGTGCCACTTAGCTCCCTGAATTTTTGTTGAAGCAAAGTTCGTTGGATGCAATGCTGGCGACTTCATCCCCTCCAAGTCCGGTGGACTCGTCGCCGCCTCGTTCCAGCCGCCCCGTTCACGCCAACAAAATCGGATTCTTCGGGCCTAGGAACGCACCGTACCCGTGTCTTCGCTGGAGCTCCACCGTAGTAGCTTGCCGCCACCCTCGCCCTTGTATCCTCTGAGAAATACATTCTCAGTGCTAGAGCAGGGGCACAATACTTATCTCTCTCTCTCACGGTGATTCGCCAGCTCAACCTTTTCTGTTAACAAATGGCCAAATGAACTTCGTGCAGGGTGAGTGGCTTCTGCTCTGGCACTGGGAGTGTATTTTTCTCTCCCTTTCTCTCTCTCACGGACGACTCAGATGAGGCAAGAGAGAGGGGGCAGCAAACTGCGACGGTGGAGCTCCGGCGAAGACACGTGCACATTGCGTTCCCGGGTCCAAAGAATTCATTTTTGTCGGTGTGAGATGACGGGGACGATGAATATGACCGAAACGGGGCGGCGACGAGTTCATCGGACTCGAAGGGGGTGAAGTCGCCGACATCGTATCCGGTGAACTTCGCTTCAACGCAAATTCAGAGAGCTAAGTGGCACAACCTCGTAAATTCAGGGAGCTAAGTGGCACAACCTCGCAAGTTCAGGGGGCTGAGAGAGTAAAATACAAGTTCAATTAGCTAAGTTGCACAACCTCGCAAGTTCATATATCTATAGTATATATTTTTTCTAGAACCATTGATAATGATATAATCGTAAGATGCCTCCAATGCATAAAACCTCGTAGAATGAATTTGTCTTGTGAAAGTCGTGATTCGAGCTAGCGTCTTAGTAGTATGGTTGTTTATTTTGAATGTTCATGATCATTTAAGCACAACTTAATATTGTATCACTAATTTGGCTAATTTTGATGTACATGTCATTACCCACTGAAACCATATTTATATGTTTTTGGGCTGCATTTTCCATTAGTGGTGTACCTTCACTGTGTTTTTCCTTTTTTGCTTTGCTTTTCTTTTATTCATGTATGAGTTTAATTGTACAATAATATAATACTATGTTTATCTCAAATTACCTTAAATATTTGAGTTCACACTCTATTTTTATTTTGACTTCGCAACTTGGTGGTCCGTTGGATTATATGATCCTTATTTGGCATACAGATGCGAGGCATCAATCACTCCTTTATTCTGAAATACATCGGATTATGATAGAGCGACATTTGAGTACGAATACACATGCTAGTAGGGTCACTAAACACTAGGTACAAATGCAATTGTTTCACTGAAGCAAGAGGAACCGGTGGCTCACACACAGCTCATCTGAGGAACGAACCCAACCCGCAGATTATGAAATGCGCAAGATGCGCGTCCGAAATCCAGAGTAATGCATCTGTTGTCTGTACGGGCTTACCAAATGCCCAAATAAAAACTATACTTTGTACGGGGAAAGTCAGCAAAATTTGAAAGTTTGAAAGTGGAATTCATCTCACCGCAGAGTAGCACCAAGCGGCAAAGGATCACGCCGAATGGAGAGAGCTACCAATAAAGGTGGAAAAAAAGCCTTAAAACTCACGGGTCAATTCTACTCGTCAAGGGTTCGAGACGAATTACTACCAATAAGGGTGGAAAAAAAACTTAAAACCCATGAGTCAATTCTACTCGTTAAGGGTTCGTCTCGATTCATCTCGAACTCGGTCCTTTAACGAGCTGAGCCGAGCTGAACTGGCAATTTAGCTCGTTTTTTTAACGAGCAAAGTTCGAATTGGCTCGCGAGTTGCTTGTTTAACTCGTTAAAAAACTAGCACGGTTGAGCAGTAGCACCAGGCCAGCCCAACCTAGCAACCTTTAGATGGTCCAGGGAGGCCCAAGCCTCAAGCTGTGATCTCTTAACTTTTTTGAAAATTTTATTAAACTGATTTTCCTTTTTAGCGAGCCTAACGCGCCCTAAACTGTGATCTCTTGACTTTCTTAACGAGTTTAACAAGCCGAGTTCAAGCTTTTTACCGAGTCGAGCCGAAAGTAATATTCTACTCGTTAGCTTAACGAACCGAGCTTATTTTCTTCATGCGCTTTACCGAGCCAACTGTTTATCCATCCCTAGCTACCAAGTGGTGGCACTTGCACCTCATACGCTATTTGCTTTGCTTCACCGACAAATTGCAGTCCTGTTTGTTAGCTTGTAGCTGTTCTTCATCAACAAAAGCTTTACGTTTTAGCTATAAAGAAGGCTTCGTCTCACTGACAAAATAGGACCCACACGGTAGCAGTGCACAAGAGCCAGCGAACCAACCCAATCCCCCAATCCAAGATGTCTCCGCGTCTCTGCGACGCGCGTCACGCGCGTGGCGCCACGATGCCCTCTTGGGCGCGCGAAGCGTAACACATGGCGGCCTCGCGTCGCGTTCCCCTCCTAACGGCCGCCATCTCCATGGCCACCCTGGCGCCACGCCCCGACCTCCTCCCCCTCTCCCTGAGAAGGTCCCGCCCCACAACGCTTCTCGCCCGCACCGCCGCGCCCCGTGCCCGCCGCGCTCCCGTGCCACCGCAGGCCGCGCGGCCGCGGCGCGTCTTCCTCGGCCTCGGCGCCGCCTTCGTGGACCAACTCGCCCGCATGGCCTCCGGTGGCGTCCCGTCCTGCTCTTTTGTAGCCGCGGCGCGGCCGAGGCAGGGGATTTCCCCGGTCGAACAGGTTGCTTTGCGTGACCATTTCTTGCTTTCTTCTTGTGCGCCGTGCGCGCCCCGCGCCACCCGTGAGTGAGTGCGAATTATGGGTAGTGGTTGTAGATTTTGAAGGATGTGAAGTGGCCGGAGGAGTTCCCTTTCAAGCCCGAGGACTTCAGCCGCTTCGACGAGTAAGTAGCTCGGAGCACTTACACAGTTCATGTGCAAAAGTTTTCAGAATTCGAGTAGCCAGTAGTAGTTGCTACTGCTTATTAGTTATTACTATGAGCAACATTGTAACCTGATGAATAATTCATTATTGACAACAGCAGTTCTATCATAATTAATCACTAGCATGAGAAAATTTGGGCAGCGAGTGGTTCCCTTAATCTGAATGATGCACTCTGATTACTTGGCAGATCATCAGATACTCTGTTCTACTCAGTTCCCCGTTTTGTCACGCACATTGATGACCAAGCAATCAGGGCGCTCACAGAATACTACTCGGAAGTTTTTCCCCCAAGCAACACTCCCGGGGTGGCCATCCTGGACATGTGCAGCAGCTGGGTAGGATTTTTTATCTCGCAAGTTACCACTTTGTTTCTAAGGTCTTACTGTGAAGTAACTTACGGTTCCAACTTATGTAGGTGAGCCATTATCCGCCCGGGTACAAACAGGAGAAGATTGTCGGGATGGGTATGAATGAAGACGAGTTGAAAAGGAATCCGGTATTGTGCACTGCCTTAGTTAGTGTCTTTTGGTACATTTGATCTGCAAAAAAAAAACTTTCAAGTGAAGTGATAGCAGCAAATGCAGTTTTGTGAATTCAGCAATTGACTCATTTGCTGTGTTCTGCTAGATTTGATTCACCTGAGACTAGTGATAGCAGTCGTACGACTTACTAGGAGTACAATATTTACTTGTGTTGCTACGGGAGAAATGATAGTTCAGCAAATGAAACCGTTTATGGTGGTTAAAGAAGGGAAAAGAGCTTTACACAGCTACATCAGTCTGTCCACTACTGAAGATACAGCTTGATCGAACACAGTTTACTTAACTTCCTTTCCTTCAAAGATAGTTCCGACTTACAAAATATGTTTTGTTGTTAAATACGTGTTTTGGGATCTACATTTCTTACCATAGCAAGCATTTATCTCATATGCAGCAACATTGGAATTCGGTAACTTTTTTTTTAGATGGAAATTTGGTAGCTTGACATTGGGGCTAGGTCAAAGAATTCTAAAAAATGATATTGTACATGCTGTACTCTGCTACAAAGTATTTACTTTTAGGTTGTTTCACTAAACTAATTTTTTTTACAAGGCATTTTGTTTGTTTCGATGTGACAATAGGTTTTGACAGAGTATGTTGTGCAAGACCTCAATGTGAACCCGAAGCTTCCTTTCGATGATAACACTTTTGATGTTATAACGAATGTGGTAGTGTCTTCTACATCATAAATTCAGTATTGCTAAATAATAGACTTCGTGCTTTTTTTTCTCTGTATGTCATAACACACACAACTAACATTACATTTGGGCATCTCCCTAGTTGTTTATATGATCTGACATGAACTTTTTTGTGGTTTCTAGGTTAGTGTAGACTACTTAACAAAACCAATAGAAGTTTTTAAGGAGATGCGACGAATACTTAAACCAGCAGGATTAGCTATAATGAGGTAATGTGTTGACCATAGCATTACTAGCATGATTCATGCCATTTACTGATAACTATATTTTGATACCAGAATCTTTACGATCAGATAATTATGTTAAGTGGTCCTAAAGTCTAGTTTTAATGTTGGCTATAGTTTGTCGAATCGCTGCTTTTGGACAAAAGCTATATCTATCTGGACATCAACTGGTGATGCTGATCATGCTTGGATAGTTGGGGCTTACTTCCATTATGCTGGAGGTTTTGAACCCCCTGAGGTATGTCACTTGTTTATTCATTTGTCCACAGTTGAATAGTTAATGGCATCTAAAAATGTTGTTTGTGTTTATTTTTCTTCTTTCCTTGAGCATGTTCCTTGCAATAAACTGAATGGCCTTCTAAACATTTGTAGTTGCAAATATATAGTTCTATAATATTCTTCAATTTATGTGCGCAAACCAGGCCCATAACATGAGTATTATCCTTTTCTGTTCTTACAGGCTGTTGACATATCTCCTAATCCAGGACGAACAGACCCAATGTACATTGTCTACTCCAGAAGGAAAATAGCTTAAATCATATGTTTTGTACGGAGTTTTGCTAAACAACACTCAACTAAAAATTCTGGGTAGTTCAATCGATTTTTTTCACCATTTGATTTGCTTCTATATTCAAGCACCGCCCTCTCCACCGTTGTCCCCAGCGATGGTGCCACACTGCCCTAAAGATGAGTACGCCCCGCTGAAGGCTGTTGGAAAATAATCTAGACTTGTCAAGTAATAGGGTGTTAGGATCCTGATGCAATCAACATTAAATCAAATTAATTTGTTTTCTTTGTTAGACTTTCCATATTTAGTTGCTGGATTGGTTAGAAAGTTGATTGGATAGTCCTTGAAAGACAAGTAATTAGATGTGTTTGATGAAAGAATATAGAAAACAGGAAAACTTTGGTTAGACAGGTTGCAACCGAACATCAAAGTTCTTGCATGCACGTTTTTTTTTTCCCTCTTCCACCGTGAATTGGTGTATATCCAAGTGCTTATGTGAGTTGTGTCCACGAGTTCACATGCCTTAAATACCTGTTTTGAGACCTTCCAATACACAATACTCACTAAGACCAACTATGGCTCTTGAGCGGTGAAGATGAAAGTATTCATACGCGTACAAAAGGTGCGGGCGGCGGTGGAAGGCAAAGAACTGATCGACAAACGCAAGGACCAGATAGCTCTTGTCGCCATATTTCAAATCGTGCCCAAAGCCTTGATGATGATCTTGGCCGAAAAGGAGGTGACCAAGGACGCTTAGAACACCTTGAAGGAAATGCACGTCAGTGATGATCACGTCGAGGCGCAAGTGCAGACCCTGAAGAGTGAGTTCGATGTGATGCACACGAAGGAGAGAGAGTCAATCAACAACTTCACCACGAAGTTGGCCACCATCGTCAACGAGATTCATGTCCTCAAAGACAAGATGGATGAGTGTACCATCATGAAAAATGTCCCTAACACATTACTACAGATTGTCTCAACCATTGAGAAATTTTGTGATATCAGAGCGACACCAGTCATGGAGATGGTTGGGCGTCCGAAGCCGGCCCGACCGTAATAACAGGCAATAGCAACCCCTGTTGCACTGCCACCCCATCAGCGAACCCCTCCTCTCCCATGGACCACAAATTTCAAGCAAGGTGAATACACCCACGAGGCAAATGAACGGATGACACAATGGCAAAATACTGCTGGCAATACGAAACACCACCATAACTTGACCAATCGAGCATGTTCATCAGCCCCCAATATGTCAACAGTGAGAGAGAGAAAAACAAATAAAACCATATCCCAAAAATGAATCCCCCACTAGTTCCAGAAAACCAACTCGATGACTGCACAAAGAAGGACCACAGATGCATCACTCCACTCGTGGAATCCCAAAAATTTTGAAGCTTCAAACAATTCACTGCTGTTTGCATTCGGCAGGTCGCTCGCCCTGCTGGCCTCCCCCTGCAGCAGCTCCACCAGACTTCTGCTCAACGTAGAAGAGCAACAATAGTAAGAAACAGCAATTTGAAGTACCAACAGCATGTAAATATAAGGGAATCATCCCCCAATAGAACAATGAAGCTTCCAAACCTCGTCATCGTCTTCATCATCATCGTCATCATCGTCATCGTCTTCCTCATCATCCTCATCCTCATCCTCATCCTCCCCTAGAATGGCTTCATAGTCCTCATCTTGAGCAGCCTCTCCAGTGAACCATGAAACAGCATGAGGGATAATCTTGTCCCTGATAATAGATCTGGCAATAGGACAAAGCCCATTCAGAACCCAAAAAAAACATAAAGTATGCTATTTCATAAATAATTCAACGAAGCGTCTACTTCAATATGGTGCATAACAGAATAGCATAGCAGATATATAACGCAATGAACAAGTGAATTTACCCAACGTCATAGTCTTGCTCCATTTGGTTCTGCAATTGTTCAGCCTGTTGAGAGAAGCAACAGACAGAAAGGTCATAAAAAAGACCATTGTTAAACCAGATCGAATACTTTATGAAATGGACTCTCAACATAATGCATATCCACAAACCAATAGCCTTGAACTTACGGTGTCCTCATCAATCTCTTCATCATCATCAGGAATTTGAGGGGGACTGAAGAAGTTAAAGAAGCTCTCGCAATCTTCAGTCTTTGTGATAGTTTTTGTGTTCTTTGAACCCTTCTTTGGCTTCTTTTGTAGCACTTTTTGTGTCAAACACTTTCCTGCATGCCATTCAATATCCGTCCTGGAAAATAAAGCAGTTTCCCAATATGAGATGCTGATACAATCTGTTTTTTCCTCAACAACAAAATAGAACTTTGCAGAAACAAAATGATCATATACCCAATCGCTTTCTCTAGAATGGGTTCATCTTCATCAACCATGTGATATGTTTTAACCAGCACAGAATTTTTTAAGAAGGGATTTGTATCGAAGAAAAACTCAATCTTGAAACCCTTTGGATCATTAGTTCTGCACCATTTAATGTCCTTGAGGTACTTCAGAGCTTCCTCGTCCCTCTCCTGGATCTGAACACAAGAAAGAAACGAGTAATTCACTACAAGAATCATTGGCAACAAGGAAATCGATGCACTTCACAAACAACCAGACTCAAGTTTTAGTATGAACATAAAACATTTGCAGCTCACGAAAGGGAAAATCTACAAACTAGTATGGTCTCACCTCCTCAGCCAGGATTTCATTGTTCTTCATTGCATTAAGCCAGAAATCTGGAACACCCTTTTTCTCTGCAGGAAAGCATTGTGAACAAAGTTTTAAAAAGGATCAATTTCGTTTTACCACTGACCTCAGACGTACCCTATATATATATATATATATATATATAGTACGAATAAAAAATATATCACCTTTCTGCTCTGCAAGGGTCTCATCTCCACCTTGTGTGATGCCCTCTACCTCAACCACACCAGTCACAATTTCGCAACGCTGCAATTTCTCAAGCACAACAAAGTCACTAAACAGCATAGCTTATTTAAACAGAACATCAGCAACATCGCAGACAAGTTGCTATTGGCCTATTACGTTATGTGGATTATAGAAACTAAAACAAACGTCCAATGTTCAAAATGTTGATTGAATGACCCTGCTTTAGTAACAGCTGTGCTTGCTTGTAATGGTTCAACATAAGTTTCTTTAGAAAAGTGGTGCATGTACAAGAAGCTAGCAAATCTGTTTGAAGGGAAATAAATAAAGTGGGGAAGAACAAATCGCCATACATTACAAAACAAAATTCACCAAAGAACAAGATGAAATATGTGCTATACCTTCGAGTAGAGTGGATCATAAAGCTTCTGATATTTAGCTTCTAGAGCAACTCTTTCCTCAAAGAACTTTGCTTCCAGTTCATCATGTTGGCTCTGAAACATGCAAGCATAGGTCAGAAATCCTCCACAAGGCACAACTGGGGTATTCCATTTTGAACAATGTACAAACAGCACTTCACATTACATGTGATTTACAATTTGGCTTTATACATAAACTCTTTGGTTCATTCGAAGAATATAAAATTCTAAAGAGAACCAGATCCAATGAATTTAAAAAGAATTGAGAATAGGAACATGCACTTCACAATCATCAATGGTATCAATTAAATTAAATTAAACTGTAACCAGTATGGCCTTATCATGTGTTCCAAGTCTCCAACTACAGCACATCCTTGCATGATTTACGATTTATCCGGCTAGAAGAACAGGCAAGTCGGTGCTGGGAAAACAAAATATTTACTAATGTAGCTTTTATCTTCTAGATTAGGATTCATATATAATCAGTGCTTACTTCTTTCCAGTGTATAAACTATCAACTTAAATAATCTCTATCCTGTATCCAAAGGAGAATTTTGAAAGACATGGTGCTTTTTACCGCTTTCTACCGTGCTTTTTACAATTTTGAAATTACCACATGTAAATAAAGAGGGTAACTAAAGACAGCAATAGCATAGACAATCAACTAAACAAAATTTAAAAGTGATGGATTTGAAGTTTGAACACCAGCAAGACAAACATAATTATCTTGAAGAAACCAAGGAAGATCACCGATATACCAGCGGATCAAGTAGTAAAAACTAAAAGCATGTATCTAATACCTTGCTTTTTTAATCTTATAATATAGAATCATGAAAGATGAAGCACCCGATCCAACCATCTAAAGTTTCCATGAATTAAAATTATTAGAATAAGCATGAGGGCATTTATCTACAGTCCTACATAAACTCAACTGGGATATAACTCTAAAAACAGAATATAATACGAACTGGCAATAGATGCAACCATGCAAAAACTCAGGTTCAAGATCTCGTTTCATCGAGGATTTGAGTTACAGAGTAATGCCGCCATGGTTATCCCACAATGATTGCACATGCAACACCACTGTGCATCCAAAAACATACGGCACCATCCACGCTTAATAAGATGCGGTTACTGAGTCCAAAGCATATAAGACAGCACCAATCAAGTCATGCCACAAACATCACCACCAGGAAACTCTAGCCTTCAGCAACATAATGCGTAAGCCTGTGAGTGTTTCTGTTACCTGAATCTCCGCAGCGCCTCGACGCGCTTCCTGGCCTTAGGTGCGAGGCTCTCGAGCACGTCCGTGTGCTGCGCCGCTAATCCCTGCAGCTTGTCCTGCACAGAAGCATCGTCGAATCAAATAAAACACCACCACACGCCCCCCAAAACCCATCCGAACACACTAAAAACCGATCAGGGTGAGAGAAATATAAAACAAATCGTAATACCTTAAGCGACTCCACGAGGTCGGCCTTCTGCTCCGGCGTGAGCGCTGCATCAAAAACCACCGCCGCAAACAGTAAGAGGAAAACCCAATAACCATATTAAAAAAAACAAGCAACAGCGACGAGGCGGAGCACGGGGGGGGGGGGGGGGCGACAACTCACCGGCCTTGGCGGGGATAGCAGCGTCGAGGGCGGAGAGGTCAAGCGCGTCGTTGCCGTCACTCATTGCTACGGCAAAGGGGGGGCGTAGAAGGATCTACTAGAAGCTTCGCACCGGAGATGGCGAGGACTGAGAAACCCTAGCGGCGATGGCGCGGAGAGCTTACAGCGGGGAGGAGCGGGAGGAGAGGAGGCGGCGGGGGGAAATGGATAAAAAAGGGTGGGAAGGGGAGCAACGGAGGGCTCGGATTTTGTAGCGGGAGACGTGGGCGCACGGGATGGGTCGTCAGTGCTCGTGTGGACTTTGGACTTCTCCGGAGTTCACTTCAGACTCGAGAGCAGAGCGGCGCCGCGCGGTTGAGAGAAAAATAAAACAAATCGCCGTGCTTTCCCCCGTTCTCTCTCCCATCTTTTGCTCTTTCCAAAATTCTTCGAGATTGTTTCTGTTTGCAAAGGTAGAGTAGCCGGAATCCCCGTTTCTTCGGTTTGGGTGCCTAGTGTCGTGTTAGGTAGGCCTAGAGTTGGGTTTTGAGTCGTGCTTTTTCGGGCCGATTCAAGGATTAGTTGGTATGACACGGTTTAAATACGGCACAGTACGATATATGATGGGTTAGATCGGCACAGTACGAATGGTGAGACGGGCTACGCCTGAGAATGCGGGCAGTTAGGTGGCACGGTACGACACGGCTAGTTGGGTCGTGCCTGAGCCGGTACGCTATGAAATAGGTCCAACCTTCCAGTACTAGTCTAATCCATCCCTCGGTCTGGTCCAATCACTCTCCCATATCGTTTTGGCCTAACAAATCACCCCCTTCTACCACCTAGTCTGGCCCCAACATCCCTCCTGGCCTCCCGGCCTCCCCCAACCCCCATCCCCAACACTTTCTCCCAAGTTCCGACTCCCAAATTCTCAATCCCTAATTACATTCGCTGATTCCCCTCCCTCCAACTCCAACTGCCTCCCTCCCACGCACCACCGATCGCCGCCTTCCCTCCCCACGCACCATCGGCCGCCCCCTCCCTTCCTCTCTGAGTGGGCGTAGATGGGGCACTGGTGTATTTATCTTCCTAGGCGACGGCCGCGGCTGTCGTCTTTCTAGGCGTCTATAGTTACTTAGAGCTGAGCTTGGGCCGGCATAGTACGGCCCCTGCATGGCGGGCTTTGGGCCGTGCCTAGGTCTAATCGGAGGTGAAACGGGCCAGCACGGCACGATGTGCCCCGAAACACGATAGACTTGTACTGTATCAAAGACCACCCAATACAGACCACCGTGCACGAGTATTGAGTTTTGCATAGGCGGTTTTTAATCGTGTGTAAATGAGTCATGACATGTGGGTGGGTTTTACTCGTAGTATATGCACGCAATGTATATGCGTCGTGTTTAAACACAAAGGCTTTCTTTGCGCGGTGCGCCCTCCCCTCCACTGCCTCTCGGTGTCGTTGCATTGTTGTCATTATTAGCTGATGGAATACTACAGGTCAAGCTTCGTCTGCCTCGTGAAAGAAAAGCTCGGTTACGTGCACGCAGGGGCAGAGCTGGGCCTCGAGTCTCTCAGGCAATGGCCCGAGGTTTAGCAAAAAAATAGCAGCTAAAATCATAATTGATCAACCTACTTTGACAGTTAAAATTTGAATTTGGGCTAAAACAACTGACTGACTCGAGGCATGGGTTCCGCCCCACGCTCCTTGCCGTACGTTTGTCGTGCTGCTACAGTGCAGCTACCGCTTGTCACCTCTTAATCCGGTTATTTTGCGCGAAGCAGGGCGGTCAAGCGCGCTACGGCGCTGCCGGGCTCCTCCGTCCCAACAACTGAAGAGATCTGCCGATCCGACTATAAGGAATCACATGGCACTATTTTTACACTGTTTTTGTTAATTCTGTTACTCTCACCAATTCTTTAGTGAGGATATCCTCTCGTCGGCGGTATTCTTTTTCTTTTTTCTTCCTTTCTCTTTTACATTAGTTTGTGACTAAAACGGTAATGTTGACATTGTTATTAGCAAATCTACCTTTCTCCTAAAAACAATAGCAAAAATAAGACGCAGAACTAGCAACATTCGACACGTCGCCGAATCGGAGGACCGAACCTCGCTCGTCCGTCCTTTAGGGATTCGGATTCCCCTCATCCGTTCATCGATGGGCCGACACCACCTAGCGTGTCCGTGCCTTTTAGAGGCGGAGCTATCTTGTCTAGGGATGGCAATTGTACCCGATTACCCGTGTGCCCATGGGCGAATACCCTAATGGAGGTGGGTATGGGCGTCTTTCTTTGCCCACGGGTATAAAAATGGGCACAAAAACTTACCCATCGGGTAAACGGGCGCGGGCATGGGTAAGCTCCACCCGTACCCGCTTCGCCCGTTTACCCGTCATATACACCATATAAAAACAAAACCCTAACTCCCACCTCCCACCGTCCCACATCCACTTCGGCTGTTCAGCCGCCTCCCAGTTTCCCTCTCGTCTCCCTCGCAGACTTCTCCCTCGCAGACTCCCCCCACTGCTATCCCTCCACCAGATCGCCTCCGACCGCCAGCGGCCAGACTCCCTCCGAAGTCCAAAGCTCCGAGATCTCCGACTACCGCCATCAAACGCTTATACCCGCCTGCCATGGCGATCCGCGTCCATAGCCGCCATGACCTCTCCACAACCCGACCACGCGCCTCCGTCTCCACCCGCAAAACCGCAACCCTAACCCTCCTCAACCCCAAATCCTCGTCCCCACCGCCTCCGACCTCTCCGCTATCTCTCCCGCACTGACTGGTCGCAACTGCCGGAGCGATGGATCCATGGACTTCCGATCGCGGCCGCCTCGATTCAGCGCCGCCGCCACACAGTGGCGGTCGGCCGCCGTGAGCCGGCTAGATCCACCCCTCGGGTTGGCGTCCCGCTTGCTTGCTGCCGCCAGCTTAGTAGTACACACTGCGGCGCCGGGATGTACGGTGGGCGATGAGCTTCTCGGGTGGCGGATGGCGAGTGGGCAAGCAGCAGCGATGGCAGCGGCAGCAGCCATGCTTGGCGAGGCACTGGGATGCCGCAAGGCGAGGCAACACACCTCTGCGGTGCACTACGGGCTCGATCACAGATGATCGCACAGTGAATTTGGGTTCAAATTCTGCACAAAGAAATTGTGGAAGAGTAGGTATGAAAAATCGAAGTTATTTAAGTGGAATTGAGAGTCTGGTTAAAACTTACATTTACCCATCAATTAAGATTTAAAATGAAATGAGGTGTGGATCCAGAATTTTGCATTCTTTTAAAGGTTTTGAACTTTTGATTGCTCCCATGACATGAAGGGATGGATGGAGGTAACCTCCTGGGTGCTATGGTGCATTGCAAAACAAATAAAACTGAAGATCTGTATTAGATTTGGAATCGCTCAAGAACTTATTCTATTAGTAAATATTTGTGATTGCGCTTGCAAAGAATTCAAGAACTGAAGAACTTATTCTATTAATAAATTATAATTATGAGGGGAAGATGTTTTCAGTTTATGGTAACTACAACCAGCTGGTTATAATCCTAGGAGAGTAATTGACCTTTCCTCTTATTGAAGCCAAGGCCAAAGGGCATAGTACAAGGTGCACAATTTAATACTGCCAATGCAGCTCAAGCTCTGCAAGGGATGCAGTCCATGGGAGTCATGGGTACTTTGGGGATGAACCAGATGAGACCAAATGGAACAGTCAGCGGGCGATGGGTACCCGTGGGCGATGGGTACCCACGGGCGACGGTGCATTATTCGCGGGTAAACGGGCATGCCCGCGGGCGACGGGTACCCGCGGGCGACGGGCATGGGCGTGGTTCTTCGCCCGTTGTCCTTCGCGGGCATACCCGTGGGGGGAAATTGGGGCCGCGGGCATGGGTATGGGCGAGCACTACCTGTACCCGCCGCGCCCGATTGCCATCCCTAATCTTGTCTGTGTCCTAGGGCTAGGACGTCCATTGGGACGTGCAGGCCCCACCGGCCATGCTGCACGAAACAAAACGGCTACACGATGGCTCCAAAAAGCGGCACCCTGTTCTGATTAGTCCATAATCTAATCGGGTTTGCTCGAGTGATTACAGGGCTAATTAATCGATTAGCTTTTCGCTCCGGCCAATCCTTTGGTTTGTTTTTAGGGGGTCGGAGCCTCCCAAGAAATGGATGGCCATCTTAAGCACAGATTAAAATAATGTGGGGGCAAGAAAGCATTAGTTAAATGTTTTCAGGATCTTTGATGGGTCAGTGCGTAAATTACACGGTACAACACCTTACACGCTCATAGCACTGTTTGTATGAACAATGTTTTCAACACTATTTAAAAATATTTGCAACATTATTTGTGAATATTATTTATAACACTATTTCTTCATTAAAAAAAACAGCTGATGGTTTTTTCTTTGATTTTTTTTTCTTTTTTTTATCTTGCACTCGCAGCTTCAAATTTGAGTATCAACCATCGCTATCGCCACCCCTCGCTGCTCTGGGTGGCTCAGTGAGTTGATAGACCATGGAGGCCTGGTGCTTATACTGCTAGGGTTAGGTTGCCGCCTACTTACTCGTGTTGGCATCGTAGTCTCGCTCTCGCACATTTGCACACAAGTCGAAGGATATGGTTACGGTATTATATGATCTGCATGTCAAGCATTTTCCTCTGTTGGTTTATGGACAAGCTTATCTAGCCTATGGTACAATGCAGTATTAAATAATGTCATCCACATTAAACCGGCAAATAAACTAAGAATTTCCTATTTGATCAGGGTACATGTGATAATACCCCCCTCGGTTGTGTTTCGTCTAGGGCTGGAAACGAGCCGGCTCGAGCCAGGCTTGCCCAAGCTCGTTTCAACAGGTGGCTCGACTCGGCTCATTTTGAGCACGAGCTAGGAGGGCAGCTCAGCTAAGCTCGGCTCGAGCTGGCTCGCGAGCTAGGAAGGGTTTGTCTGCGAGCGGCTCAGCTCACGGCTCGAAGCCAGAAACCAGCCAGAGAACACAAAATTCGATACAGAATGACAGGTGCAATGCAGAATGGTAGAGATGCAGGGTCCAGGCCTAGGAACAACATTTTCTTAAAGAAATACATGACTAAATCACAAGTTTACATCTATTCATTCAACATAATCTATTTAATTCAATATAACACTTGATATTTAACATACCATCATTGCCATTGTCAACATAACAGTCCATATACAATGGTCCATCCAACATCCATGTCAACATAACTGTCCATCCATGTCAACATCAATGTCATCATAACCCATTTAATAGAAAGACTTAACACTTAATATTCAACAGTCCATCCATATCAACATAACAGTGCATCCAAATCAACATAACAGTCCAAAATAACAGTCTAAAGTCTAAACTCAAAACCACACGACCAAACAAAACAAAAGGTCCTCATGAGCGGTCTGGACGCAACAAAAATCAGCTTCGAGCACTCTGCCATCCTTTAGCTTCGTTTCTGCCTTTGTTTCTGCAGTGACCTGGTAAGTGGAAACAAAGCAAAGCATGTAAGCATTTGCAAGTTGCACACTTGCAACCACAAGAAGAACTGCACAACTGAATTTGGATTTTGAAGTTGTACATACATCAGCATTGAAACTGTAACAAGTTGTCAGCCAAAAAAAATATGTTCATATTTTAACATATGCCCAAGTTGGTAATGACATCTTACAGAACATTATGCATATTGAAAAAAAACATTGTACATTTGTTATCGAACAAGTTGTCAACCAAAAATATTGTATATTTGTTATGCTAATGTACATATTTTAATAGTCCATCTTACAGAATATTGAATATTTGTTATGCACCAATGAAGTAAAAGAGCACTTAGAAGTAGTAGAACCCACTAATTGCTCTCTATGATGCTTTGAGGAAATAGAATGGTTTCAACATCATCCTCATCATCTTCGTCCTTAAAATAGCAATAATAATCGAGTTAGCCATGATATGAACAAAAAATATTCGAAAAGACATATTAAAGTATGCAAGAACCTACCACAAATATAGGAGGTCTCATGTCATCAAATGCACCGACCTCTTATCCAGCTAGAGGCACACACCAAATACTGAACCATAGCTTGAAGGATCTAGACCCGCCATTATGAATTAATGAAATATTTTGGTGATTAATGACAAATCCAATTATGAGACTAACTCTCTTGTCCAGTGTTATTTTGTGTAGTCTCATTTGGATATAAATGTGAAATTCAACGAGGTATGCAATCGACATCTTAATCTTATATATTGTTGCATTCCTCGGATCCAAAATATAGATTGAACTCAATCATAAGTTTAACTTGAATATGTGCATATGATCTTATTACACATTTGTGTATGCACACATTTAGGAGGAGTTTATTCTATATTTTATGATTTTATTAGTATTGATCCATATTCCGTTTTCCACATATATTAAGGATCTTTACTTTGAAACATATCCGTTTGAGTATACAAAACTTGTGTAGTTTTTGTATATTCATGTTTTGAGTATATAGAACTTATGTAGTTCTTGTATACTCATGTTTTGAGTATGTAGAACTTGTGTAGATCTTGCATACTCATGTTGGAGTATATAGAACTTGTGTAGTTTATATATACTCATGTTGTGTTACATTATCTAAATTCAATTTATGAGCAATTGAAGTGGTTATCATCAATTTCCCAAAAAAAGGGAAAGATTGAAGTATTTTGTCCCACCATTATGAGTTAATGGTATGGTAATTAGTGATAATCATATTGTGGAACTAACATTTTTCATAAGTTGGATGAATAGGTTATGTTCCAGGGTGATGAAGACTTGAGATGATCATGAGTTGATCATCAAGTCAAGATTCAAGTAAAGAATGCATCATGTGTTGATGCACATGAAGAGCTTGAAGAAATGGGAATCATCGTGTGTCGATGATGTTTAAAGAGAAGACCCATCATATGTTGATGGAGGTCTAATAAAGGATGCATCATATGTTGATGCATATCAAGACTTGGAGTAAATGATGCATCATGTGTTGATGCACATCAAGTCAAGAGAATACCCATCATGTGTTGATGGAGATCGAGTGAAGAATGCATCATGAGTTGATGCATATTCAAGATAAGATCCGAAGCAAAGAGATCATCATGTGTTGATGATTGTCAAAGTCAAGGACTGAACTTGAAGCGATGATGTGCATCATCAAGCTAGGGCTAAGGATGTGTTCCTAGTCTTTTACCGGTCTTGGAGTTTGGTTGGAAGACCGGATTGCTAGTATAGGTTGTCGTACTATTAAGAGGGGTCTTGACTAGTAGCTTGAGTTAGTCATGTGTTGATAGCTCATTGTGTTTGCTCTAGCTCATCTATGCATGGAGCTATTATTTGCGAATGTGTTTTGCAAATAGCCGAGGCTCATGCATTTAATCTTTGTAGCATGGGACTATAGTTTGTAAATGTGTTTTACAAATGGTTGAAGTCCATACACCTTAGTCTTGTGGCATGATGCTATTATTTGCGAATGTGTTTTACAAATAGTTGATGCTCATATTTGATTTCTTGTAGCATGTGACTTAAGTTTGCAAATGTGTTTTGCAAATGGTGTAAGTCCATGTACCTTATTCCTTGTGGTGAGTATTCTAAAGGTTGGCAAATGTGTTTTGCAACTTGTTGAGAATATCATCTTTGAAACTTTGTTGGAAATGCACTCAAATAGGCGAATGTGTTTTGTCATTTGAGTGAAATGAAAGTGTGAAGTTTCTGTGGTCTGGCGGTCAAACTGCCGGTGTGGACCGATCTGACCGGTGCCAAATCGGTCGGACCGCTATGTGTTGGGCGGTCGGACCGGTGGCCTCTTGAGATAATTCTCTGTGCGGTAGTACCGTCGTTAAATAAACGGTACTACCGGAGAGCGGAAGTACTGGAGTTTTCGCAATACAATTTTTCCAGAGAAACACCATTTCGGATGCTGCAAGTTCTCCTTGGTGGTCCGACCGATATCGCAATGATCCGACCGCCATTGGTTGGCGGTCCAACCGGCCGTGAGTCCAACGGCTAGTTTTTATAGCCGTTGGCGTATGGGCGGTCCGACCGGCCATTTGTTGGCGGTCAGACCGGCCCTTGTCAGATTCGAGGGAATCTTTCCTCCAACGGCTAGTTTTTGAGTGTGGGCTATAAATACCCACCTTGACTGGTTGGAGGAGGTTGTTGTTTTTGTGCTGCTGTTATTGTTGAACCTCTATTGAGTCCCTTGAGCTAAGAGCAAGCCTCTCATCTCTTATGTGCATGTGTTGCACTTAGTTAGCTTGGAGAGCAAACTCTAAGTGCATGTGTTGCCTTAGGTAGTGTATTGTGTATCCACTTGAGTTTAGACACTTGATTAGTTCAAGTGAGAGTTAAGATTTATTTCTTTTGGTGTTTGCCAAAAGATTTTTTAACTTCCGCATTATTAATTGGTTTTAGCCGAAAGATTTTTTAAAACCACCTATTCACCCCCCTCTAGTCGGCCTCCTTGATCTTACATAGCCGGACGTAGAGAACTCTGATAGTCATCTAGTACTCTACCTACAACACTGAAAGTTGATTCTGAAGATACACTTCTAGCTGGTATAGTTAAGAAATTCTTAGCCACCTTTGACACTACCGGGAATCTATGTTCATTCAAGTTCCACCACTCAAGCAATTTGAAGCCCTTGTTATCTAAACTTTCATTCACTTCATCTAGATAGATAAGCAACTCTGACTTTGAAGGCTCGGTAGAAGTGGAACACTAGAATGACTGAAAGTGAGATGAGACTGAGGATAAAGAGCTGCTTGTACATATAGCTGAAGAGGAGGTTACATCACCTCTACTAGACACCTTGTTGTGCCAATGATCCATCTTGAACTGTGAATACAAATCTTCCAACTCGACCTTCACATCATCAAGCTTATTTGTAGTCTTTGAGGGCTCATACATTTGGTTAAAGCACCAACCAATGAATCTCATCTTAACCCTAGGATCAAGAATAGTAGCAAGGACCATGACATTGTTCTTATCTTCCCAATACTTGTCAAACTTTTCCAACATTACAACAGCCATGAGCTTCAAATAATCATCTCCAGAAGCAATTGCAGCTCTTAATGCAACCTTCACATTAACTATCTAAGGATAAAAATAATTATCTTTGGATAAGTTGATCCAGAAAATGCACTAGTCACTTCAGCCAAGGACTTCAATATTGGTGCAATTTTCTCATACAATGTCCAATCTTCGCCTGATGGCTGCCATTGGTAATTTGCATTTGTGTCGACATAACACACTAAAGTGTCCTTATAAGCAATGCAGACTGACAACATTTTATACGGGGAACTTCATCGTGCGGACACATCAAGGCTCAACCCAAGACCAATTTGCAAAGTAAGTAATGAACAAATTTGTAAGAATTTGTGTATACGAGATGGAGACTTCTTTATATACTTCACTATTTCCCTAAGCTTGTTTATCAAAGGTGCTAATAGTACAATGCCATCATTTACGACAAAGTTCACTATATGAGAACAACATCGGACATGAAAATACTTGGCAATGAAGCGAGTTGATCCTCTAGCAGCAAACTTGGCCATTAAACTACGTACAACAGCAGTATTTGAGGAAGCAGTATCAAGAGTAAGTGTGATAATCTTATCATTTATCTTTTATTCAGCAATGCAATCAAAGACAGCCTGAACTATGACAATCCCGCTGTGTGGAGGATCCAACTCAATAAAGTTCAGCACACGACATTGCATAACCCAATTTTTATCTATATAATGTGCTACCAAACTCATGTAGCAAAGGTTTTGGTTAGAGGACCACAAATCACAAGTTAAACTTATATGGGAGACACTTCTGAGACTCTTCCTAAGGACTTCCCTCTCTGAATCATAAATCTTGATGCATTCACTTCTTATCGTCTTTCTACGGATGGATTGATAAGATGGATTTAAGTAATGCATCAAAACATTAAACCAAGTGTGCTCAACCATCCTAAAAGGATACTCATGGACAATTATCATCTTAGCAATGATTCAACGAGTTTCATCTTGATCATATTCCTTAGGAGTGGCAATAAGAGGTAAACCAATCTCATCTGCCATGGCAGGACCAAAGTTGAGATTAGCTTGAGCCTTCAACTTAGCCACCTTGTTCTGATATGGCGTGCACCTTAGTATGTGCCTCATCAGATGTGAAGTAGCTCCTCTTTGCTTGTAAGACATGAGTTTGTAGCAAAACCTACACTTTGCCCTTGTATCGATCTCCCCTTTCTTTGTCATGGATGGAACAGTCACCACCTTAAAAATCTTCCAACAATCTGATCTTTGTTTTTGTCTCCCAGTTGCCTTTGGAGATCTCTGCTGCATTTTTGCCCCCCTCTTTGACCTTCCTTAAGACACGGTGCCATCTTTTGTCAAAGTCACAACTTGTTCATCATCATTCGAACTTGAAGAATGCACCGAAATATGTCCTTGTTCTCCCTCCTCATCATCAGCCATATCCTCCCAATCTGCATCCTCGCTCTACGACTGTAAAACAGTCAATATATGAATATATGAGTTATGACTTAGGAGTTACAAACATATGAATATATGAAAGCAAAATCAAACATCAACATACATCAATTCACCTGAACAAGTTTCATGTAATGGTTTCAATTCACCATAAGGCCAGAACAACCTAATTCAGAACAAGTTTCATGTGAACAAAATTGATGTCTGTTGGCTTGTTTCAACAGACATCATCAAGCATCAACACTTCAACAGACATCAAGCATCAACACACATCAACAAATAATTCTGGAACACACATCACCGAGCATCAACACTTCAATAGACATCAAGCATGAACACACATCAACAAAAATTCTGAAGCACACATCACCAAGCATCAACAGACATCAAGCATCAACACTTCAACATATGCCCAAGCATCGACACACATCAAGCATCAACACATCTAAGATATCAACAAACATCAAGCATCAACACACATTAATTAGAAATTGAGAGACACCACTACACATATCACTTTTTTATGCTAACTCACCGAGTCTGCCGGTTCGCTGAGTTCAGTAGGCAGCTGGGAGTTGAGGAGGCATCCACCGGTCACATGCTTGCCTGCTAGTGCCGAGGGGTAGGCCCCGATGTCAGCTGACTTCTTCCCTCATGCACGAGACTCCGCGCTTCGTTGGCGATCCATGGGAGTCGCGTTGAGCCTGGAGGAGCGAGGGAAGCACGAGGTGGCATCACGGCGTCACGGAGACATGCTGGAAGCACAAGGGGAGTGGCTCGGCGCAGTGGACGGGGTAGCGCCTCGGAGGACAGGGGAAGCACGGGGAGGGGGAGCACGGCACGGGGCTGGGGAGGTGGACGAGGGGAGTAGGGGACCACGGGGCCAGGGGGAAGCACGTGGAGGCATGGCCAGCCAGTTGGACAGCGCGGTGGATGGAGACGGTGGCAGAGTGGAGGTGATCGGGAGTTCGGATGAAGGGGACCAGGTCAGGTGGTGAACTAGGGAATAGGGATCAAGATTGGGGATTTCGGGAGGGGCAAGAGCCCAGGGGGAAGCACAGGGGAGCACGCGGCAGCGCGGCCTCCCGGTTGGACGACACGATGGATGGAGAGGGCAGCGACACAGAGGGGATTGGGAGTCTAGAGGAAGGGGATCGGGTCGGGTGGTGAACTGGGGAATGGGATTGGGGATTTTGGGAGGGGCAAGACCGCAATTGGGATGGGGAGTCTGGAGGAAGGGCACTGGGCCACTGGCACTGGACAGACTGGGCCTTCGGGCCCATGAGCCAAACAAGCCACTAAGCAACTTGAGATCGGCTCATTTTTTTAGCAAGCTAGGAACAAGGCTCGGCTTGGCTCAAAAACACGAGCCCGAGTCGAGCCGGCTCGAGCTCGTTACGAGCCGAGCTGACTCGTGAGCTTTTTTCCAGCCCTAGCCACGTCGTGGTTTATGTCGTCATGTTGACGAACGCATATCCCTTGTTGCACTTGGACCTGGGCAAACACATCAAACAAGTATCCCGGTTGTGTTGTGCAGCGTCGTGATTTCATATGAAAAAATTGTGAATTTTTTTTGTAGATGTGATAATACATTTTTGGAATGAAATTACATGAAGTCAGAGTACGATTTCCTCTACGTCCCGGTCGACTTCGAGTACCGATACTATTTTCATTCGTGCTCCGAGTAGTACTAATCATACTACTAGGAGCTTTGGGTCGGCGATGGCATTGGCAAAGAAGGCGTTCCCAGGGCTAAAGGAGAGGCAAACTTGACTCAGTGAGTCCAAACGATGCTAAGGGAGCGGCATGAGGACCTAGGGTCACCGGAGGCGCACCAGCGGCATGCAACCGCGACAACGCCATGGGTGGCTAAGGGAGAATGGGTGCTAGAGACTTGCCCTTGGCAAATTAATTCATGCATGAGGATCAGAGGCTCACCACGATCACGAGGAGGGTGTCAATGAAGTCGGGGAAGGGCTGAGGTGGCTTATCGACAACAAATAGAGGAGACAGCGGCAAGCTTCACGGTGATGCTTCTTCTCAGCGACGGAGGGGCTACAAGGAGTGTCGCATTAGTTCACTGACGTCCTTGGGATGGTGTAGACGCAAGTAATTGGATCGAGACTTACTGGGCTTTGGGAAGATCGAAAATGGCGGCGGGCCGGGAATGTAGAAGATGATGGTAAAGCTCGGATTCTTGGCGAGTTTGCGTGTGTTGAGTGAGGGGAATGCATCAATAGGGTATGGAAGAGATGGTGACGCGGTTGATTTGAGCCCAAACACACTCCAATATACTGCTTTCATATATTTGCATTAGTTGATTTGATGAAAATTTTCAAAACATGCTCAAAAAAATTTCCACAAATAAACATGTTCAAAATTACCCCCTATTTATTTTCATTATACTTTCCTAAATTGTGGTTTTCGGGATGTTACACCAGCCAAAAAAATTACGATGAAAAATATTATCACTCGATTTGGTGTTCCAAATCGGATCATAACTGACAATGGTACTCAATTTTTGAGCGTAAAATTTTAAGAATTTTACAAAGAATTAGGTACTAAATTGTGATATGCCTCTGTTGCCCATCCACAAAGTAATAGGGCGGTCAAAAGGGCAAATGGCCAAATTATGCAGGGAATAAAAATTCTAGTTTTCAACCAGCTTATAAAGCGCTCGGGGGCTTGGGTGAAAGAATTATCCTCAGTATTATGTGCAATTTGCACGACCACTAGTAGGGCTACATGGGAAACACCCTTCATCCTAGTGTTTGGTGTTGAAGTCATGTTTCCACCAGAACTAAAGATTCAGTCTACAAGGGTCAAAAACTATAACGACCTTGACCAAGAACAACTTCGAGCTAACGATATCAATCTACTTGAAGAAATGAGAAATCAAGCCCTACTTTGTTCCACGGTCTACCAACAAGCCCTACGCAAATACTATGATCGTAAGGCATAACCTCGCTGGCTTGTTATAGGTTACTTAGTTTTGAAGAAGATTCAAACTCGGTCTAATCGGAACAAACTCTCCCCCATGTGGGAAGGTCCTTACACAATGGTTGAAGTCACGCGACCAGGTTCGGTACGACTGTCAATGGAAGATAGTAGAATTCTCTCTAATTCATGGAATATCGATCAGTTATGAAAATTTTGTGTAAATTCCTATACTCAATAAAATTTACGTTTTCTTCAATCTTTATTGTGTTAAGAAGTCGATAAAAGAGCAAAGCTTTCATGTTCTTTCGACCACTTTTAAACACTTAGTTTTTCTTACACTGGTCGGAGGAAGGTAACAGCACCCAGGTGAAGTCTTTTTCTCACTGCATGTGGTATTGCACACTTGAAGGAATTTCCTATAGTCGACCTGTTCCTGACTCTTGCTGCCAATAAAAGGAGACTAAGTCCAACAAATCATGACCGAAGAATTTTTAAGAAAATTCTTTTCTCCATTTTTCCTTCTTTATGATTTTTTTTTTACAGCATTGTTGTTCAAAATAATTATTTAGTGAGCAAAACTTAAGATCTTAATTTTGACCATTTTTCAAACACTTAATTCTCCTTACACTAGTCGGAAAACAGGAAATAGTCAATGTCTCTCCTCCCTGCACGTGGTCATGCCCACTAGAAGGGGCTTCCTAGCGTCGACCAGACCCTTATTCTTACTATCAATACAAGGAATTAAGTTCAAAAAGATGTGGTTGAAACTATATTATTAAACGAGCCCTTTTTCCATTGTTTCCTTAGTTCAATTACTTCAATTAAGCAGACAGTTGGGGATAGGATAAAGTTATAATCATGATTTTAATTCAGTCTTATATTTCAATTCTCATTTTTTTTTTTGTCTTATGAGTTACTAACTACTCAAAAAGACCATGGTAGGAAATGGAGCTTTATACATACACAAAGATAAACATTGTTTTCACAATTAGTACCCTATTACAAACTACTTAGAAGATGAAGGAGATTCTAACTGTATCTCCTCCACAACCTTCTTTCCAAATGATTGAGCTTCTTCGGCCAGTTGTTGGGCTTCTGCCTCAAGGCAGTCGAAATCAACCTCAACTGGAAGGAGATTAAGGTTGCGGTCATGGACTTTAAGCTTTGCTAAGGCAAAACTTACTCTGTTTACGATCGCCTGCCTTGTTGACTCAGCTTGGCTGATCTTCATAGTAGTTATCAACTCCTAGAGAGTCCTGACTTGCTGCCCAACAACGCTCGTATGTCCAACCATGGTGTATTCAAGAGGAGTTACCTCCTCGGCACCTAGTCCTCCGAGCACGTTGTTCAGGAGGGAAACATTGTCTTGATGATTGATCTTTGCGGCCTTTGTCTCCTCCTAACCACGAGTCAAGATCTCCTGAAGTTGTTTTATTTTTTACGTTTGCTCTGAAAATAGAGTAACAACCAGATAATAAACTCTAAATTAAGGCTGGTACTTTATACTGATCGTAGGTAAATAATTCCTACCTGCCAAGTGATCATTAAGCTTCTTGACTTCATTTTCATGAGAGGCGACTTCTTTCGAGCACTGCTTCCTCTCATTCCTTTATGGCCTTGTCTTTTTCTTTGGTGATACATGTAAGAACATCGATCACCATACTTTTTTATTGGACCTCGGATCGAAGATTACCCATATCCACTTCTTTATCTGCAAGAGAAAAGAAGTGAGAAAAAGAAAAGAAGATGTCGAAATGGCGAGTAGAAGTAAGCTACTCACTTTTAATTACATTTTGCAACTTGCAAACTGCAAAGTTAGCCTCTTAAACATTCTTCAGTAGGTCTACTTTTTTACCTTTAACCTTTGCGACACAACTTTCTCATAATTGAGCGCATCAGCTAAGGTCTTTTTGCCACTTTTAAACCTACAAGGGTAAAAGTTGATATGATTAGTGAACGAGTGGTCGGAAGCTACTCGTTACAGTAACTTACCATCTCTATGCCTGCTTGCAGAGTTCAGCCTTCTTCTTCCTCAGCAATTCGAAATGCTTGTGGTATTCCCAAATATGCAATAAGGAAAAGCAGAAATGTAAAAACCCAAATATTTTGCCTCAAGGATGTTGGTCGAAGAGTCGGCCACCTCTGTTCCTGTCTCTACGACCACAGGGGAGACTAATACCCTCATGGTTGTAGGCTTGTAGTCATGACAATTGCATATTTCTTTGCAGAAATATCCCTGGGACTGGAGAAGCAGGACTAAAACAAAAGAAGAGAAGTTAACACATCAAATTGTGAAATAAAAGAATAAGTACAATTATTTATCCTTTAATTTTACATACCTTGATTTCCTAGACACAATCTTGAAACCAGAAGATATCTTCCCGAGAGAAGACTTCGCCTTCTTCTTCTTCTTCTCCTCCTCCTCCTCTTCGGCCATCCTCGCCAACTCTGCACTTTTAGCGTCTGGAAGGCTTCTAGCATCGCTGGTCTAGGGGACCACATTTTGCATGACTTCAACGGGTCATACATCATGAGTAGTAGTTGGAGCTTCTTTTGCAACTTCCACCTCTTGGCGGTCGAAGCCGGCTTCGACCACCTGGGGGCTATCATTTCTTTCGACCACAGGCTCTGCTGGATTGACAGTAGTCTTCATAAAAGAAATGTATCCCTTCCCGTTTTTATTTTTTGATTTGCTTGACAAGAGCAGAAGAAAGAGAAACTGAGAATGTCTTATTATCATAATAGAATGACACCTTGGCCTTAGGAACCTTATGTTTAAGGTCTACGACCACCTTCCCTTTCTCCCTTGCAATCAAATCTACTGGGAGGCGGCCCAGAGGGGAGGTTGGTGGAAGGGAGGAGCTCGAGCTCCCATCCCTCTTCTTATTGACTGCCTTTACAAGACGACGTCTCTTACTTAGTCGAACTTGGTCTTCCTCTGAGTCGTCTTCAGCAGACCCCAAATCGATGTTGGTGACATCTAAGGGATCTGTTACGCCGACTTGCTATAATAGGTCATAAAACAAGAATTGATAAGTGGTCGGAACTACGGCTACTAATCCCTAAAGATGAAATCGATATAAATATTGATTACCTTTAGGCGTCTTGTTCTCTCCTCTTGAATCGACCACCAATATCTGGTAGTCTCCTCTGTGATCGTAGGGCCTTCTCACGAGATGAGTTTGACTCAGTGTCAATTTCCATCTGGAGCTGATCTACAAATGGAAGGATACAATCAATAAATTTGCTTGAATCACAAATTGAAAAGACCATATTAGAAATAAAATTACCTTGCTCGTAGTCTCTGGTTGGATCCTTAACCCCAAGTACTTTCACATCGAATGTGCTTGATCTTTAAGGGCTAATACGGTGCGTGATAAAATCCTTCATTGCATGCCATCCCGTCAGTTATCCTTCTCTCAAGTCCTTGATGACTTGGATGTAGGATGCTAAACGGTTGAGGTCATTTGGAGACGAGTCCCACAACTTGTTCTTGTCCGCAGGTTTGCCCTCGAAGTAGAGATTGTCGTCCTTGGTCACGGTCCAATAGAACCACCTCTTCCTCCATCCTGGCCACGACGACCGGGTGAACATCATAATGTACTCCTTTGACTTCCCGTCGTGGAGATGAAAGACGTAGCTACCAGCAATCGATCGGTGCTTACCCATTCCATAGTAATACTTGAAGAGATCCGGATCTCGAAGGATTCCCAGACATGCCTCGCATAAGTACACGAAGTACTCAGTATTGTGATGGAGTTGGGAACTAAGTTCACCAACTCCACCCCAAAAGGCTCGAGCACAATCGTAAGGAATGGGTGCACTGGCAGTCAAAGGCCGCATTCACAATAGGATTGGAAAACCGAAATCCTATCTAACTCCTCCAATAGCCAGTATTGACCTTCAGCATTGATCCACTTCAACAAAGATCGCTTTGGAATCTTCTCTTTTGCGACCAATGTCATCATCTTTTCCATGGCCATCTCTGAATTCTCCCACTTGGAAGTGACTCTGGCCATTTCTTGAAGATTTGTGTTGGATTTGAAGAGAGTTTAGGGAAAATTGCAATTCAGGTGGACATAAAGGAAGCAAGAGCTCAAGAGGATTGAAACTATTGGGAGAAGTAAAAAAAACCATAAGTTCACCCCAAGTGGCTATTTATAACTGCAGACTTGGGGTAAAGATCGTGGGGAGCCCAACATTTACAATCTCTTCGGGAACCGCCCCGAACTGATAAAAATTGTAAGTGGCGGTTGGTATTCTTTATTCCATCCATTCGGGAAAAGAGAATTTTATTTTTACAACTCAAGTAAAAATACTTTTCTTGACAAAGTCAACTTTTGGTCAAAAGAAATATCAGTCGAAGACACTCTCTCTTCGACCACAGTCATATGACCTCTTTTTCAAGTAAGTCATTTTCACTTGAAGTTGAGGGCTAGATAACGAGGATATAATAATTCTCAATTAATTAAATTATTTATATGTAATATTTATTATAGATAATAGTGTCTTCGCATAACCTTCAGAAATAGTCCTTGTCATCAATGATAAGGAAGATCACAATTACCTAGTGGTTTTAAGTTTTACTACGATCACCATATATGGTCGTAAGTCATTATACGATCACCCTATGATCGTAATATCTTCTACGACCGCCTCCTGATCATAAGCTTTACTACAATCACCCCATGGTTGTAAGCTTCACTACGACAAGTCAACCACGACCACCCTATTGTAGATAAAGCCCACAAACATGTGGACCCAATCGACTAGAGACCATATGTGACATGTTTATTTACACACAATAGTTAAATATATGTCATTATTCTCTGATATAACTGCACATAACTCTGTCTCTGGCATAACTACAAGGCGAATGTGGGATGAGTGTGTCTATGACAATAACCCTCATCAAACGTACGCAATTCATCAACCGTTGAGGCGCCTCCTGGCACGGGACAACTGCCACCCCCTTAGATGCTATATAAGGGATAATGTCGTGCACAGAAGAGGAGAAGAGCGGCAGAAGCAACAAAACAAGATAGAAGTCATTATCTAGTTTTCAGTGACTTCTTTCCTATTGTAAACATGATCAATACAAGAACACAATAGTAGAGTTGTTATTATCCTAGGAGAAGGCCCGAACCTGACTAAAATCCATGTGTCTCATCTTGTGTAGTCTCGATTAAGGAGCCCCCAGCATTCATTTTATAAGTTCGATATTAAAACATTGACAAATGCAATGCTTGGTTATACTACATGCCCATATGTGCATCTCACAGCTTATACCGGTATAGCGGAGTGTTCACTCGTCGATGAACCATTCTTGCCCCATCCTCTTTTATACAGGGTCCAACCTCCACTCTCGTGAAGTACTTATCAAAGTAGGTATTTATTTAGAGAGCTTCGGACTAGTCATATAACTTTCTTACCGACCAGGCTCATGCACTCCAGACTAGTTATATGATATTCTCACCGATCTGGCTCAAATGCACTCATTTCATGATGTAAATGTAATTAATGCAATGTTTTTCAATAGTCATTTACCATTCCATCATTACCACGTAACCATCAATATGATTTACTCATCAACATGATGTATATCATAGTGCACAAGAATAAAAAAATATAGCATGGTGAGCAAATTATAATAATCAAGTAGCAAGTTCAATCAATCGTCTACCGTTCTACCATGTATTTGTCTTTCAACCACGAGAAGGGGGACGATGTGTAGACGACGACAACGCCAAAACCACACCACCACCTAAACAATCATTACCCAATATCAATATCAAGCCACAATAGTACACAATCATAGAATAGACCGACATTGCTCCAACACACAATTACCCAATATCAATATCAAGCCACAATAGTACACAATCATAGAATAGACCGACATTGCTCCAACACACAAACCTGGTCTAGCTAACACCCCTTCACTGGGCAACCCTCCATTGTCCCGTTAATTAAATGACCAAAACCTTCATATTTAAAGCATAGATACTATAAACCATATGTGTTCTGTAATCTACACGAAATGTGCCACATTCTTCCTAGTTATACAAATCTCCTAATTAAGCCATATAACCCCTCGGTTTAAGCCCCTGTGGTTATTCTGTTGCATTACTGGGCAGTAAGCTTAACAATTCCATATCTATTTTTATACCACACAAAAAGTGGCAAACAAAATTTTTTATGGAAACTATGAAAAATTACCTAACTTTAACTAGTTATGACCATAATTTAATTCAATCATCGACTAAATTTAATTTAATTTACCAAATAACACAACTGCAGTAAACGACGACTAAACTCTGGACAGCAGCATTCTCGATGTCATATATTTTAAACAGCTCATCCCAATCTAGAGTTCTAATACTCTAAGGAAACCTTAAACATATACCTACAACTTTCATGTAGATCATAACCCGTAATTAAGCCATCTAATAATTTTAATCTAGGCTTTACCCTGACACTGCTAGTTGACGACGATTCACTGGACAAACATCTTACAAATAACATATCTTTTAATCTTTCCAATCGAATTAAGAGCTTAAATACTCTATGGAAATCTAACAAAATTATCTATAGTTATCTAGAAGATCAAATTGTCAGATTACCAACGTAGCATGCCCAAAACTACACAACTACTGTCAGCGAATTCAATCTCATAAAGTAGGATTTTACCGATGATTAACCACAACTACTCGCATAAAGCCCAATACAAACCACCACAAACCTTGTCTAATTGATGAACTAGCATAGGAGAGGAGTTCGGACCGTTGCCCTAGAAAAAGGTACGACGAATGCGGCGCGAACGCGAAGCTTTCCACTTTTGATCTCCTTCCTTCCTTCTCCCTGCTTTGCCTTCCTTGTCGCTTCTTGCTCCTTGCCTTGGCAGCAAAGGCACCACAAGCGGCAGCAACAGCAGCAGCAAGCACGACAGCGACGCTGGGTAGCGGCGCACGGCAGCAAAGCTAGGGCTAGGTGCCCTTGGCGTCCCCCTATATGGGGATAGCATGGGCCGGCCCGAGCCGGCCTAGTCCAATTCCCCTCTTTCTCTCTTTTTAAAAAATAAAAACAAAAATAAAATGGGATATTACATATTTGTATGTTTTATAAGTATTGGTCGTCTTATGCAAGATTGTTGAAGTATATTACACATGTTTAGTTAACAACATAATCTTTTGATTGAATCGATCGGTACATAAAACTCAATATAGTATAAAAGCCAATAAATCAATTTGATGGGGTGGGGTGGGGTGGGGTGGGGTGGGGGATTACGGCCAAGTTTGAGTGCAAGGTCCACACCACAGGCCTAGTGATCACCATGTTAATAGAGCAACCTCAACAAATGCCATTATTCATCTCGAGCTTTCTATCGAGGACAACTATTCTCAATAGTAACAATATTGTCATGGTTAACTAACGGAATTTCCCGTGCAGTTGCGCTGATAGATATTGCAACATATTATTTTTGTTATATCTTTAATGCCTATGAAAAATAGCTATATATGATTAATATGTATTGTTATAATTCAGCTCCACCGAAACAAGTGGTACAAATCTTCTCTTTCCTCTCTCGGTTAATTAGATAATTTCTAGGATTTTTTTTGGGTTTAAGGATTATTGTGGGATTTTCTATACCTCTAAAACGAAGGAGGTACCTTGCATACCACAAGTTGTTCGTAGATATATAGATTGCACAAGCTAAAACCTTCGTTTCTTTTCCATTTTTTATATGGCTAGGACACAAAACAGATCTTATTTTATTTTTTCCCTGTATTCAGAAAAGAGTAGCACGGCTAGTCAATAAAGCTAACTTCACCTTTATATGGGAATGGAGAAGCAGTGGAGTACATAATTACAGGAGAAGGTGGCAGCTGAGGAGAATCTGGAGCTGTCATGAGCTATATACAGGTCAGAAGATTGAGAAGAGAGCATGCTTCCCTCCTATAGGAAGCATTATAACTTCTTGATGCTGTTTTACACACTGGGATCATGATTATTAGACGATCATGCAGTAGCAGCTGCAGCTTCTTCTGCCATTTGGGACGCCTGCTGCAGAGTACAGATGAGGTTGCGATCCCCGTACACATTGTCCACACGACCTAGTAAGAGCACAAACAGAGCAGCAGAGGTTAACTTATATGTCATATTACTTAGCAACGAGAAAACTTTGGAGACAGCAAAGTTTTAGTACATGTTGTTGGCCAGAACTTGGCACCACGAAGCCATGCTGCAGGGAACGCAGCATACTACCCTGGAGTACGGCTTAGTCCATGCGTCACTCATCAGGAGTTGGGGTGGGTGAGGAGCGCCCTACATAACAAAACAGAAAGCACATGTCAACTTCCCTGCTGATGCAAGGGAGGTGAATAACCATCTCATGTTTGGGAGTCTTCACCGTGCTAACGTATAGATTTTCCTTAGTGCTTTGAACTATTTTTTACTTCTTCCAAAGTTGCACACAGCATAAAAGGAAGGGACTAGGATTTAACAGGACCTACCAACCTCTTAGAGAGATTATGGATTGATATGGTAAGACTATAATCATTTAACTGAAACAAGTAGTAGTATATATACCTTCAGGACATTGTTGTGCACATCTGCTTTGCCATTTTCTATCGCTGCAATTTCTTCCCTGATGGAGATAAGAGCATCACAGAACCTGTCTAGTTCGGCCTGCAAGACAAATGATGTGACATTTAGCTGATATAAAAGCCAACAGTTTGTACAATGGCAACCAATAGATTTAAAGCAATATGCTTACCTTGCTTTCACTTTCAGTGGGTTCAATCATAAGTGTGCCTGGCACAGGCCATGACATAGTTGGTCCATGGAATCCGTAGTCCATCAAGCGCTTTGCGACATCCTCTGGCTCTATACCAGCAGTTGCCTGTAAATAATTCCACCATCCAGTTAGAGAATTGAGATGCATAAACACAAGGTTCAGTTGTTAATATGATTCGGATAAGTACCTTAAACCCTCTTAAATCAATGATGAATTCGTGGGCAACAGTTCCATTTACTCCACGGAAAAGAACTGGGTAGTGTTTCTGCAAAAATCATTGCAAAGTAAAACTTAGAAAACTAATTTAAACATAAATAATAAATGTAGTGAAGGGTATATGTCTATATGATCATGAATAACATAAAGTACCTCTAGACGCTTTGCCATGTAGTTTGCATTCAAGATTGCGATCTTTGAAGCATCAGTGAGTCCCTTAGAGCCCATCATGGCTATGTATGTGTAGGAAATTGGCAAAATCAAAGCAGATCCCCATGGAGCAGCAGAAATGGTACCAAGAGGGTCGGTTTTCTCAGGAGAGAAAGCCACCGGTGGGGACCTAATAATTACAGAATTAGTCTGATAGTGTAGTTGCATTTGTTTTTGAACGAAACGACATATGTCATGCAAAAATTATGAAATAAAACGCAGGCAACTCTTTCTGTTATAGGTGAATAAGGAAATGAAAATAAGTTACCACTTATGGGGTGTTTGGTTTGAAGGATGGGATGGTGAATTGACCATCCGATCCTAACTCACTTATTTGGTTTGAGGAATGGAATGAGTTGGTCCATCACTACCTCATCCCTTATAAACACAAGTCTACTACAAAATGAGGGATGATGACATTGACATCCACCCAAATTTATAGGATGATCTCATGATAGACCAATCCATCCTAATATGAGGTGATCCCTCGAACCAGTCACCCCATTATCATACCCACTCGAGCCAATGTGGCATCCAAAAAAGCCAGAAAAGAATACATTGGCAGGAGTAGAATAGTAGTTCTTGAGTTGTGTAATAAAGTTAGGGTAACAATGATACTAGTTTCCAAACAGGATGGTAACATAGAGAAATGTAAACCGTACAAAATCATCCAAATCGTGATTCTAATACATCTCAAAAGACCCTTCGTGGAAGTTCAGTTGATTACACATGTTGTGTATAAGTAAAGATGGAAAAATTTTAGGCTCGCAAAATGGCAGAACACGAGGTGACATTCTTTATTATATCAATCTTGTCTATTATTACAAGGTAAGTTTTGGACATTGGGTGTTATCACTTATCTGAAATGCCTGAGATCTGAATAAGATAATTTTGTTTAGATTGACAGCATGAAGAATTCAGGACACCTACCACTGGATGACATGGTAAAAATGGTGCCAAGTGCTTCTTAACACCAATAGGACCCATGCCAGGACCACCACCACCATGTGGAATGCAAAATGTCTTGTGAAGGTTAAGGTGGCAAACATCTGCTCCGATAAAACCAGGGCTTGTCAATCCAACCTGTAAAGAGACGACTTTTGTAAGTTCAGGGAATTTCCAGTGTATTGAACGTTTTGCCCTATAGCATAAGATATCTGAAATACCATATCGTAAGCTCTCAACAAGGTTCAGTTGAACTTGGAGTCATATTTTTAGTTCATAATTGGATAGGCATCATTTCATTACCGTTCTTCAAAAGGAGTAACAAACAAATGAAAGGTGGTTACTAATGTGTTTGTTAGAGCTTAATTCATGTAGACTTGTTTCATAAACAAATTTAATAGAATTCTTATTTCACAATTAATTTTTTTAACAATAAAACTCATCATCATGTTGGAAAGCCATCTGTACGATCTGTAGACCAACCTAAATGTGTTCCAATCCATTAAAACACTTGAACAGAGCACTTTGCAGAAAGAACAAAGTAAACAAGATGACATAACAAACTGCAAAGAACTAACCTGAGCATTCATGTTAGCCCCATCCATATAGACCTGCCCGCCATTCTCATGAATGATCCTGCATATCTCATCAATGCCTTCTTCATAGACTCCATGGGTTGAAGGATAGGTAACCTGAATGATAAGGCAATCATGCAACATCCTGTTATTCGCAGAAGGCAAAAAATATTTCAGGCATTCTTTAATAATAAAAAAATCAACTTTTGTCCTGAGTGAACTCTAAATTTCCATGTTTCGGTTTTATTTACTCTTATTCATCAATCATCTCTAGCTTTCGTGTGGCAGTAGATAAACCAAAGCAAATTGGACATATGTTTCTACGGGAATTGCTTCACACGATGTTTTGATTAAGATTCACCTACGGCCCTTCTATCTCACGTGACCACAGAGCCAGTTCAATCAATAGGCCCCACTGCTCCTTTTCGTGTTGAGGTTGTAGCGCTCACGTGAGGCGAAAAGATAACAGCGCCGATGTTTCTACTCCCTTCGGTCACAAAATAGTACACATAGCATTTAATTACCTTAGAATAGCATTTAATTACCTTAGAATGCATGCAGTCGAACGTAACAATTTTGATCAAAATATTGTTTAAAATGTATGAGTTTCTAAATATAAAAATGATACTAGTAAATTTGTTATTACACGTACTTTCATAATATTACACTTTTGTAACTTTTTTAGAATATATTATAATAATATACAGTGGTCGAAGTGGCATCATGTTGATTTTAAAAAGTAAAAAACGTCACTTTTTTTGTAACTAAAGGGAATATTATTTATGTCAAGTGCAAGTACCATTAGAGGAAGTACTATGAAGCAGCTGTTTGTTTTCTCTCATAAAATATATTAGAAGCACCCTAGAATATGTACTGTCAAAAATAAAAAACTTCACTTTTGTGACTGGATGCAGTATTATTTATGTCAAGTGCAAGTACCATTAGAGGAAGTATTATGAAGCAATCGTCTGCTTTCTCTCATAAAATATATTAGAAGCACCCTAAAATATGCGCAATCAAACGTAACAATTTTGACAAAAAAAAAATATTGTCTAAAATGTATGGTTTTGAAATATGAAAATAATACTAGTGAATTTGTCATTACACACACTTTCATGACACTACACTTTTGTAACTTTTTTTGAATATATCATAATAATATACAGCGGTCAAAATGGCGTCATGTTGACTTTGGAAAATAAAAAATGTCCCTTTTTTTGACCGGGTGGAGTATTATTTATATCAAGTGCCAAGTACCATTAGAGGGAAGTACTATGAAACATCTGTCTATTTTCTCTCATAAAATATATTAGAAGCAGTAGTAAGACAGCAAGAGTCTCCTAATTTGCATAATCACACTAAATATAGCTTGAAGGCCATGCAGCAATAGTATAGCATCAGAACACTAAATCAAATTTTAGCAATGAACGGTTGAGCAGAAAGAGTGAAGTGTGGTGACATTATTATCGTAAGCCATGATAATTCTCATATTATACAGTACCATCAGAGCAGCCAAGTTGTCCTTGTTTGCTTCGGCAGCTTTCCTCAACTCCTCAATGTTAATGTTACCTTTGGAATCAGTTCCAACAGCAACAATCTTCATTCCACACATAGCAGCACTTGCAGGATTTGTACCGTGTGCTGAGACAGGAATGATGCAGACATTGCGGTGGTGGTCTCCTCTTGACTGCATTTTTTCACAAGGTTTGTAAACAAAGGATGGTAAACAAACAAATGATCTAGGACGGCGTATTTATCATGGCATACCCTGTGGTAAGCACGGATAACCATCAATCCAGCGTACTCGCCTGAAGCACCAGCATTTGGTTGCAAAGAGAAAGAATCAAAACCAGTGATCTTGCACAACAGGTCGCCCAAGTCGTCAAACATTTCCTTCGTCCCAAAAAGTGTCATTTCAGATCATCTAGAAATTCCTGTTATGAATAATTTTCCATTAGAAACTACATAAATGCTGAATGGTTCTTACATGATAGCCTGCAGCCTGGTCGGTAGGGGCAAACGGGTGCATGTTCGCAAAGTTGGGATAGGTGACAGGCATCATCTCCACAGTAGCATTTAGTTTCATGGTGCATGAACCAAGAGGGATCATGCTGTGGCACAGTGAGAGATCCTTGGATTGCAACTTATGCAGGTAACGGAGAAGCTCATGCTCTGTGTGGTACCTGCATGCCCACAACATTCACTTCAGTTTATTTTAAACATTCTGACGAACTAGTGAAGCAAAGATGCAAGCTTTTGACACCACACATACATGTTAAAGATTGGGTGCGTTAGGTAGGGGCTCTCGCGCACAAGGCTGCTAGGAATTGAGCTTGAGACCTCTGGTGCGAGTGATTCAGCTGTGAAGTTCACCTGTAAGTGTTTGCGATGGCACACCATTTAATATTATGATCTAATTTCACATCTGGCACGCAGATTTTGCATTGATTGCATGACCACTTACTGGCTTGCCACCAGAGAACACCTTGAACAGCCTGTCAACATCCTCCAGGGTGGTGGTCTCATCAAAGGCAACGGTTACCTACAGCATCACAACTCGAAATTAGTGCTCAGCAATCAACAAAATCGACTAACTCAGGTGCAATGGAACAGAAACATCAACAGAAAGCGAACCGTGTTTGCGTCAACAACGCGAAGGTTCATCTCGTTTTTGCAAGCCTCCTGAGCAATCGCGTTCGCATCGGCGCACTTGACCTTGACCGTGTCAAAGAACGGCAGCTCCTGCACCGTCACTGTCCCGAGCTTCTTCAATCCATGGGCAAAGGTACCAGCCAGGCCATGGACACGGTCAGCGATTGCCTTCAACCCCTCGGGACCATGGTAGACAGCATACATCGCTGCCATGTTGGCGAGCAAGGCCTGTAAAGTATAAACCACAAGTATCTTTATCACTACTCCTTGACAAGTGTTTGGTCACTAGTCACACATTTCTTATCGCCTCTATCGCTGTCAGGAAATTTGGTGGGCGGGAGAAGTGCGTGTGTACCTGGGCGGTGCAGATGTTGCTGGTGGCCTTGTCGCGGCGGATGTGCTGCTCCCTGGTCTGCATCGCCATGCGGAGCGCTGGCTTGCCGCTGGAGTCGACGCTCACCCCGATGATCCGGCCGGGCATCAGCCGCTTGTACTCCTGCGACGTGGCGAGGAACGCGGCGTGCGGGCCGCCGTACCCCATGGGCACTCCGAACCGTTGGGCGGAGCCAACGGCGATGTCGGCGCCGATCTCGCCGGGTGGCCGCAGCGTGGTGAGCGCGAGCAGGTCGGTGGCCATCACAACCTTGACACCGTGCCCGTGCGCGTCCTTGACGAACTCCGCGTAGTCCAGCACCTCCCCCTCCGTGCCGGGGTACTGCACGAGCACGCCGCAGACGTCCCCGCTGCTGTAGTCGAAGTCCTTGGCGTCTGCGACGACGACGTTGAGGTCGAACCCGGCGGCTCGCGTCTGGCAGACATCGATGGTCTGGGGGTGGCAGTTGGAGGCGATGAGGAAGGTCTTCTTCTTGGACTTGAGGATACCGTTGCACATGGCCATGGCCTCGGCGGCGGCGGTGGCCTCGTCAAGCAGCGGGCGTTGGACATGGGCAGGCCGGTGAGGTCGGCGACCATGGTCTGGTAGTTGAGCAACGACTCGAGACGGCCCTGCGCGATCTCCGCCTGGTACGGCGTGTACTGCGTGTACCAGGCGGGGTTCTCCATGAGGTTGCGCAGTATGACCGCCGGGACGTGGGTGTTGTAGTACCCCATCCCGATGAAGGATTTGTAGGCCTTGTTCATCGCGGCGAGGCGCTGCATGTGGTCAATCATCTGGGACTCCGTGAAGCCTTCGTCGAACTTACCGGAGAACTGCATCGGCGGCGCGCGGATGGCGGCCGGGACGGTGGCGTCGATGAGCGCGCCGAGGGTGTCGAACCCGCAGGCCGACGCCATCGCTGCCTGCTCGGAGTGCGTGGCGGAGTTGTGCCTCCGCGGGAAGGTGTCGGTCGGCTGCAGCGCCGACGCCGACACCGGCCGCCCCGGCGTGTGCTGGTGAGCCGGCCGCGCGCGGGGGCGCGACCTCGGTGCCAGGGTCGAGAGTCCGCGGGACGGCGAGGGGGACGTGGTGGACGAGGCCGCCGCGAGCAAGCGGTGCAGCAGCGCGCGGTTGGCGAGGCGGCGTGTGCGCTCCATCCTATTCGAGATGCGGAAACACACACACACACACGAAGGCGCAGGACAAGAGAGACTCAGGGATGGAAGTGGCGAGTCCCGGGGCTAGCACTCAGGACTCAGGAGGGCCTCCGCTCCTGCCGAGAAGAGCGGGCTGTGGTGCTCGGTTAGGGAGTGATTTGGTTGGCTAATATATATCGGCGCATCTGGAGAATAAAAGGAGGCGTTTTTTTCGCTTCGTTGGCGAATAGCTGCCTATTTATTGTGGAGTGAGTTTGAGGGCACGGAGATGTTTCAGAGTGACGTGGGCGCTGACGGAAACAAATGTCTGATTTGCTAATTTTTAATTGTTTGGATTTTTTTTTTTGGTATACGAATCATCTACAATTCTGCAATCTAAGTTTAAAATTATAATACCAAGTGATATACAATTTTAGCACAATTCTACTATAACTTTTAGATCTATTTTGTTTTTGTATTTGTTTGATTCACATAGATTTACTCTTGTTTAGTTTAGATTTTTTTTTTGTTTTTTTTGTAACATTTTTTCGTGTCGTTATATGAAAATCTAAAGGTGGGAACAAGTGACGGAAAAATAATAAATTTTTAGACAACTTACACATAAACAGTTCCAACAAATTTTATGGTATCATGTCTAGATTCACGACACGTAGTGAGTGTTAATAATCCTTGAGAGTTTGATGGGAAATTTTAAATATATCTAGGTGCAGTGCCACATGACACCTGCAGTAAAAAGGGAGGAATTGATCATTTTGTCTCATATTTGATGTTGTTTCGATCATGCTCCCCTCACCTCTCTCTTGCTCATGCTCGCCCTACTTTCCTCCCTCTCCCACCCAAGTGCCGGCCGCTGCTCTGCCTGGTGCCCGCCGCCTTGGGTCGCCCCAGGCCACGACACCTCCTCCCCTAGACCCCTCCAGCCTTGAGCAACCCATTTTTGGGGTCAAAGCCGCCTCACCACCGTTCCTCTGCCATCGATGAGCTAGCCCTACCGCCGCCATGCTCCTCCTGTTTCAGATCTCTGCTTCCCTCCTCCTCCTCCTCCTCTCTCTCTCTCTCTCTCTCTTCGTGTGTGTATCTCTGTGTATGTATATGTGTATGACAGTGGGCCACGTCTGTAGTCCTCTATGTGTGTATTTCCCTTTGCGTGTGAGGATGCATCATAGGTAGGATCGAATCGTAGAATCGGTGATTCTACAGAATTGTAAAAATACACATATTTAACATCTACACTATAAATTTGTATGATTCTTATATGGTTTACTACTTACTTATAACCGAAAAAGGGACAAAGTACTTTTTATCGCACAACAGAAAAGTATAATGGTACTGACATGATGGGTAATATAGTTACGAACTACGGTGACGAGCCAATGACCATGACTAGTTTACTACAGTTACATGAAAAATGTTCATAGCTTTTGTAAATCAATATCTAATTTCAACACTTGTATGTTCTTTAAAAGCAGCTATACATACTCTATGAATAAAAATAGCTTATCATTATCAAGCTCAAGATTGCTCATGTCATAATATAGTTGTTTGTACTAGCATTACCACACTGATATAATATTTTGCATTCTCCTTGTTTATTTATACTTTCATTCTCAGAAATTAATATCATTAAATTTTACTCTAAAACAAAATATCAGCAAACTCTGGCCTCTAAAAAAAAAAAAATCAAAAAATACAATTTTTTGCCCAAACTACTCTACCACGATTCTACGTTGCGATTCTATACGACTCTACGCGGTTTTACTTTTTGGATCGCGACTCTACCACGATTCTACCTGATTCTGATTCATGGCGCGATTTGGATCGACAGGGTGTCGTGAGTTCGTAGAATCGTAAGACTCTAAGAGTAGGATCGCGATTCTAATTAGCTTGAGCAGTAGTTCCCTCTTTCACTCTCTCCCTCAATTTGTTGTTAATCAGGTAGGGCCCACCCGTAGGTAGCTAGCTAGCAGTAGTGTAGTGTAAATGAGCCCTGACACTAGGACTCACATATTAGCGAGTATCGCAGTTAACAAGATGCATAGTTACTTAGCTTAATCAGAGATAGTTACGTAGGTGATCAGTGAGTAAGTAGTGCAATCGACAAATAAACACACTGTTGTTTTCCATAGTACCGATTGGGTCATGACCTGCACCGATTGTTCCCTGCTTAGAAGTTTGGTATTTTTAGAAAATAATGCTCACTAGGTGTCTCTTTTATCTAAACACCCCTGGATCCTTATCCAGATATTACCAATAAAATGAGGAAGGGAACAATGATACGTTGCCTTGAAAATGAGGAGGAACGAAAGGAAAAGAACATGTAAGGTAGACAAATTTTGTGGGAAGATATTTTTTCTGTTTAGTATTGTAGAATCTGGAAACGGATTTGCGAGATTTTTTTTCAAAGCTTATCGTGCCCTGAAGACACTTTTGAGTTTTGAAGCCCAAATGCTTGCTACTATTTGGTTGATTGGTTCACCTAAAATATTAAAGTATCGAGGAAGTGTGGGGACTTTTATTTTTAGAACTGTATGTGTGTAGGTTTAGCTAGCCCTAAGACAGGGAACAATATATGCCATTGCCAGGTCCTGGCTCACCCTAGTGGTCCTTTTGCTCTGATCACCAGGTTATTTTTTTTATGGCTTTTTAACTAAAAACAACTATCTTTCCCTAACATAAACAGATAGATCTCAGGCTCATGACCATATACCACGTAAGCTTCATATATCGACTAGCCCACACAAAGTTTCCGCTGAATTACATAATCTTAGACTTCACCCTTCTCGCAAAAAAAGAAAAAAAATACCTTTTTTTTTCTCTCGACTTAACTCACATCTCTTTTCCTTTTTAAAATCTAACCAACGCACAAAAGTGCAATTAATGCACTGTACAATGTTCTTACTTGCTGGCTCGCTGCCTTAGCCGACTTATGGCCTGCGCCCCTGGGCTAAAACATCAGGAGTTCAGGACCGTCAACCAGACCTTAGTATTTACAAGTTATACAACCTATAAACCAAGCCTAGTGGGCAGTTACCAAAATCCTAAATATTACCCAAATCTAGAAGGCAAGAACATCACTATTCATTGGAGCATATGTTTTAGCCATTGTTGCCATGCAATCTCTGAAGAAAGCGTTACACCGTTACCTGTAGAGCGCAGCTGGTCACATGTCATTTCAGCTCAAATGGAGAGATCTGCCCGGCCAGGAGCACGCCGGGAAGCTGCATGTGGTTTGTTTGGTTGCAAGCTTGAGCATCTCCCTGGCACATGCAACCCCATCAAAGGCACACAGGCGACAAAAAATCGTCGCCGGGCTCAGGCAGCAGAAGCAAAGCTTGGCTAATCCCGTTTTATTGCGCTGCATCTTCATTGCGATCTCTAGAAATCAAGCCGTTCCCCCATCGCGCGGAGGTTCAGGTCATCACTGCCAGTCGATTCGTCACGGCCATGTGCTGCTGAGCTTCAACTCCTCGCCGCCCTTCGAGCTGCCTCCTCGATTCATCATCGCCCTTCGAGCCGTCGCCGCCCATCACTGTCCATTGAGCTGTCGCTGCCCATCACTATCCTTTCAGCCACCGCCATCGCAGCCATGCGTCGCGGCGCATCTCTGGATGGAAGTTGTTGCCACAATCTCTGGATGGAAGTGGTTGGTTTGGTGATTTTTCTATTGAGCACAAAGGTTGGATTTCTCTATATCGAAGCTTTGTATTGCGGATGGCCTCCGGATAGAATTGTGTTGAAGCGGTTGATTCCGTGGGCTTTGAGTGCTATGAAGAGTTAATTAGGGGTGGTTCTCTAAAGTGTATTTTTTAAGTTATGTTTTCTCATCTTCGTAAACGTACTTATATGGTTGCTATTATTTCAGGCATGGGTCTTCGACTAAACAAACATATCTCAGGCACGTTTGATTAGACAAAAATCATCTGAACATTCATTCAGGCACGTTGCTCAGGGTGACCACGCTAAACAACGTAAGAGCTACTACTCCACACTCTCAGAGTCAGCACTGGAAAATAGAATCGGACTGGCCGCATCCAACAAACGAACATGACACCCCAATTCCTACAAAGCTGTTTGGAAGAAAGGAACAATTCCTAATAATTCCTTTGAAACTTCTATGGAATAAGCCTTTTTGGAGGAAAATAAACATGAGGTAATACCTCATGTTTTATCCTCTGTGTCTTGAATCGTTGTGTTTTTCCGGTGTGACATTAAAACGGCACTTCTGATGTTTCTCTGTGTTTTCGATTCCCGTAGGAATCCAGAGAACATAACACCTTTTCAATTACTACGTTCCGAACGGGGCTTAAAAGATTTGGTTCTGCCTTTCTTGATCAGTGATATGCCAAGAATCACTGGCTAATGTAACCATCCATTTTATTATTGTCCTTCTTACATAGTATCTTGTAATTGTTCATTCGGTGAGTCTACCATGATTTGTCACTGGAGTGATGTTTTGCACCTGTCCGCTCTCCTCCATAAATAATGTCGGACAGAGGAGGCGACTAGAAGGGGATTAGATAGGCACCACACAATTCAATTGACAACCCCTTTGAAATCTTTTGTCTTAAGGAGTCCAAAGTTCTTTCACTTCAATAACTGTGTAGAGCTACAAAGATCATATATAATCATCTAAACAAGAACAAGGCAACAAGAAGATCAAAACTTGCCAAAATCCCCACTAGACTATTCAAAATATGTGAACAGTAATGGTCATACTGGTGAACAGTAATATTCAGACTAGATGAATAGTGAACTCAATGCAGAACTGAATTTCAGTACGGTTTTAAAATAACAAATTGATCAAATTTTTGATCCACAACTCTAAACTTCGTAAAACTTGAAGCACACATTCTTTTGGACGTCAGGAACCTATTCCAATCAAAGAACTTGAAGATCATTGCTAAACTTCTGACTTTTTTTTTTCTTTTTGAGCGAATGTTGTATCAAAACCGGGTCAAAAACGAAAACGATGATTGAGAGGAGCTCATGGAAGGAATCAATCCATGATGACTAAGGATGATTTTTCACACGTCCTAGCACTCTCAATCACAATAATAATCAAGACAAAAGCCATCAAGAGCAAAATCCCCCAAAATCATCTTTTCTTTCACCAAAATTGGGCAAACTCAAGAACTTGCAATATAAAGTATCGAGATGGATGAGATCTGATCTCCAAGATATATATTTATCACTTACAAGTCCTAGGTATGAAGCAAGATCAAGAGGGGAGGAAGGAACACAAAAAACAAAGACAAATCAAGAAATCAATACTTGAACATATGAGAGAAGACTTGGACGAATTTGGACATTTGATTTCTTCCTTGAGATGTGTCAGACCCGGATTTCCTAATCCGGATCCTCTGTGAATAATACTGTGCTACTCCCTAGATCAGTAGGTAGCACTCACAGACTCATTGCTGAATCATATCATACAAGACGCGAAGTTAAGATATTTAATTAAACAAACATCAGAGTGACATAGACCACGTCGGGTCAAATTTTACATAAGGGCCACCAGGCCAAATGGATTACAATACTCAAAAGCAGCGAAAACAAAAAGGGAGGATGGGACTCATCTCTCCACGAACAGCGGCCCAGGGTGACCGACGTCACGTCGATATTATCCAAAGCATGGGTAATATGGGTTGTATGCAAGTACCAAAGAGTCCACGTGATCGGGCGAGACCTACACTCTGAAATCTACGCTACTCTTGGGGTTCCGTGGCCATCGTCCTCGGGCTCCTCGTAGTGCAGCGTAGTCTCCTTGCTCGCATCATCTGGAGGGTTTGGGGAGGCGAGTGAGCACAACTACCGTGCTCGCGAGCCAACACACAGGATGCAATATTATACATGCAAGGCTTAACAAGGATGGCTCAAGTTTTTTATTTGCTAAAGCAACATTTTAAATTACCATAATTACAAAGTCCTATGACATAGCATTTTTAACAGATTGCATTTTCATTTAAAGAGATTAAGTGCAATATTAAATAACAGCGAAGGTTACCTCCACCTTATGCTTAATTTGGATAATGGTTACGTCCACCAATTATCAACACTGGATAAGGCTACCCAGGAAAATCCAAAACAAGGGCTAGATGAACCCAACACATTTCCATTCCACCCACAAAGATTTTTGAAATAGAACTAACTCAGGTTAAGTTCCCATATCCGCCTTTGACCAAAGGCGCGGTATTTTAAAGCAGTTTAGACTCTGCGAGAGGTTGTACTTTGTACCCACAAGAGATAATCATACTCGTTTCTCCACATGATTCCTTAGTCATGAAGTTGAGCGATCGTCACGATAACGTTTCAAACTACCTTGCCCTTAGTCATCTCACCCTATGGCCAATTCCATAAGTTGTGCGGGATGCTTACCACAACGACTAGTAAAGCGGCCCCGACCACGATGACTAGCGCGGTGATAACTTCACCGTGTTCGGTGTCCCATTCAAGCCGACGCCGATCCTGCCGCTTGCACACTTCTAACACCGGTTGTGGGATGACATTCGAGGTTCAATAGCTTTACTAGGCCAAGTTGCACTGCGGACTTGCGGTTGTACTTGTTTTACACAGGAGGTCATGACAAGATTAAGTCCTTAATTCATCCGGGCGGTTCATACCACATACCTACCATTCTCGTGCTACGTCGCACCCACCATTCTTTCCATCCGTCGGATGGGGTACTAGCAAGTTGTTTAGGGTTTTGGGAAGGAAAACCAATTAACGCAACACATCGATCATCTACATCCAATGACCGCCCAAAACCATTTTCATGTTTAAAGGATGATGATCGGGACATTTATTGTCCCGGTACTTAAGCAAGACTAGCATGTCGCTTAAGTACAACCTATACTAGTATTACCATATAATTACTAGGGTGACAAGGAATACTGGATTCAATTATCAAAGGATGGTTTAATAAGTAATTAATCAACAAATGGGTATTTAACTACCTTAAGCTTTAACATATCATTGTTTACCAAATTAAAGCATGCACTTTGCTATTTTAAATAAACATAGTTTGCATAAAATGTAGGTTCGGAATGATCAAAGCATTGACTCGCCTTGGTTAAAGGCGGAGGGTCTGAGATCTTGAGCTTGGTGAAGGGAGGTCTCCGTCGTCGAATCCTAATCGGTCGAAAGTCTAGGAAAAGACACAACGGCAAAGAGAGCAAATAAATACCAACTCAATAAATAATGAACTCCAAAATGAACAAGACCAGTACCATTAGAAAGATCTCGATTTTAGAAAATTTTAGAAATTGGTTTCACAATTTTTGGAGTTATCTGAAAAAGATATGAATTTTGGAAGTTTTTAAGCGATTTTCCAATTAAGCAAATCGAAAAATCCGGAAAAACCGAGGGCGACACGTGTCGGCGCGTGCTCGATCCACGGGCGCGTGCTCGTGGACCGAGTCCGCAGCGCCTGGCGCCTGATCCTGATGGCGAGCACGCCCGTGCGCGGCAACGACAGACCGGCGGGCCCTTTGTCGGCCGGCGGCGCGAGTTAAAGCGGCGGCAGCGTTCGTCGGCAGCGTCGCCTCGCGTTCTCAGCGGCGAGAGAAGAGGAGGAGAGGGCGTCGAGGCGAAGCGCCGCGGCGCAGCGGCAACGAAGAAAGAAGCGGCCAGGAGGGCGGGCCGGAGAGGCAGGGCGGCGGGGCTCGGCGAGCGAGGCCCAAGCGCGATCGAGCGAGGGTGCCGGGTCGAAAACGAAGGAAGGCGAGGCGGCTTCGGAGCGCGGGCGGCTCGGCAACGATGGCGAGTGGAGGTGGAGGAGGAAAAGGAAAGAAGGCAGGCGGCGGCAAATAGCCGAGCGGGAGCGAGTGAAGAAAGAAAGCCGGCGCCTTGCGGAGGCGGAGGAAGAAAAAGCCTTGCGCGCGCGGGAGGAGGGAGAAGGGGGAAGGCGGCGGCGGCCTTAGGCCAGAGACGGAGACGGGGGCCAGGGAGGCGAGGCAAAGCAGTCGGTGGCCTGGCTGCGGGCAACAGTGGGCGGGCGGGCGGCGAGGACTCAGCGCGTGAGGCCGGAGGAACCGGGCCGGCCGGCCCCAGAGGTAAGGGGAGAAATTAGGGTTAGGGTTTGGGGATTTTGAATCCGATTTTGATTTTTTTGAAAAAATGAATTGCAAATTTGATTTTTGAATCCTTAATCAAAACAGGATGTTACAAACCTACCCTCCTTAAAAAGAATCTCGACCCCGAGATTCGAACTGCTCGGAAAACAGGGACGGAAACTCCTGCTTCAGGTGATCTTCGCGCTCCCAGGTGGCTTCTCTAGCTGAGTGGTTGTTCCACTGAACTTTGCACAGGCGGATGATCTGACGTCTTGTTTGCTTCTCAACGACGTCGAGGATCTTGATCGGATGCTCTGGATAGGTTAGATCCTTCTGAAGGGCAATGGCTTCAACTGGAGTTTGCTCTTCAGGTACTCTGAGACATTTCTTGAGCTGAGAGACGTGAAACACATTGTGAACGTCAGACAGATCTTCTGGTAGCTCTAGCTGATAGGCGACTTCTCCACGCTTAGCAGTGATAGGAAACGGGCCTATGAATCTTGGGGCGAGCTTTCCTTTAACCTTAAACCTTCGAGTTCCACGAAGCGGGGATACCTTGAGATACACAACATCTCCAACTTCAAAGGTTAACTCCCTTCGACGGTTGTCGGCATAACTCTTTTGCCTGGACTGAGCTGCTTGAAGGCGATCCCTGATTAGTCGAACTTTCTCTTCTGCTTGCTTGAGAGTATCCGGTCCGAAAACATAACCTTCACCTGATTCATACCAATGCAGAGGAGTTCTGCATTTTCTTCCATAGAGTGCTTCAAACGGGGACATCTTCAGACTAGACTGATAACTGTTGTTGTATGCAAACTCGGCATACGGTAGACATTTCTCCCAGTCTACGGTGAACTCCAAAGCACAAGCCCGAAGCATGTCTTCTAGAATCTGATTTGTTCTTTCCGTCGACCATACATGCGAGGTGATAAGGTATCTTGAAAGCAAGGTGGGTTCCAAGGGCATCCTGCAGACTAGCCCAAAAGTGCGAGGTGAATTGAGAACCTCGATCCGAGACTATCCTCTTGGGTACTCCATGTAGGCACACAATGCGAGCCATATACAACTATGCTAGCTTGTCTCCTTTGTAAGTTGTCTTCACTGGAATGAAATGGGCGACTTTAGTCAATCTATCCACTATAACCCATACTGAGTCACATCCGGACTTGGTTCGAGAAAACACATAATGAAATCCATTCCAATCTCTTCCCATTTCCACTGAGGGATCTGCAGCGGTTGAAGCAATCCTGCGGGCCTTTGGTGCTCAGCTTTGATTCGCTGGCACACATCACAACAAGCTACAAACTTGGCGATATCTCTTTTCATCCGGGGCCACCAATACAGAATCTTCATGTCTTGATACATCTTGGTGCTGCCGGGGTGCAGGGTGTAAGCTGAGCTATGAGCTTCTTCGAGATCGGATCCTTGAGTTCCTACGGTGGGGAACAAAGAGACGTTTCCCAAACCATAGGATTCCTTGCTGATCTTCGATCATCTTAGGTGCTTTTCCTTGGGCCATGAGTTGCTTAAACTTTTGGACTCCGGGATGTCCTTCTTGGGCGGCCTTGATCTGCCCTTCCAAGGTTGGATATGTTTCCACAGCGTCTCTGGTGTCTTGTTCTATCAAACACAAGTTGAGCGCCTCAAATTCCTTGTAGAGCTCCGGTTGATGTTCTTGAACCATTACATTATTGCGATGGGACTTGCGGCAATGCATCGGCAACTACATTAGCCTTCCGGTGATAGTGTACATCCAAATCATAGTCCTTGATCAATTCTAACCATCTTCTCGTGAAGGTTGAGATCTGACTGGGTGAAAATGTACTTGAGGCTCTTGTGATCTGTGAAGATGTTGCAATGATTTCCAATCAGGTAGTGCCTCCAGATCTTTAGGGCATGCACTACTGCTGCTAACTCCAAATCATGAGTTGGATAATTGTCTTCATGAGGACGGAGTTGCCTAGACGCATAGGCTACGACTTTTCCTTCTTGCATGAGTCTGTGACCAAGACCTTGGCGCGAAGCATCACAATAAACTTCAAAGTCCTTGCCCATGTCCGCAAGACTAAAAGCTGAGCGATGGTTAACTTTTCCTTTAACTCCTGGAAACTCTTCTCACAGGCTTCTGTCCATTCATACTTCTTTTTCCTCTTGGCGGGTGGGTCATTGGTGCGGACGACTTGGAGAACCCTTCAATGAAGCGTCGGTAGTACCCACCAATCCGAGAAAACTCGCGCCCGATCGGCGAGGTTGGTTGCTTCAATCCAAAACACCTTGTACTTTTGCGGGTCTACGCAACTCCTCCTGCGGACACAACATGCACGAGGAAACTAATTGTGGATATCATGGGGATATGCTCTAGATCTTAGGATGATGTGACAATTGGCAATGGCGTTAATGGTTTGTCGTTTCACGGGTTTTCGACAAAGTTTCACCTTTATTCGGACTTTACGGACGGTGATCTGACCGCCATAGCACAGCGATCCGCCAGGTCCCAAATCGGTCGGACCGGCCATGTGCGCCGTCGGACCGGCCGTGACAAAAGTGGTCAAAGCAGTGGGCCAAAAATAGAGGTGTAGGCAAGTGAGGATCCCATTGTTCTTGCTCCCATAATTTTGGAGTCTCGATAAAAGTTCTATTGGTTTAAAGTTTCCGATGGGTTTGATTTTGGGGTTGAAAATTGGCTAAGTCCTTCTGGCGGTCGAGCCGGCCTTTGGCGCGTGATCCGACCGCAAGAACAGCGGTCGAGCAAGCCACGAGGCGGTCGACCGATTACTGAAACGTCGCTTTCGTGGCGGCGTTGTTCGTGGTTAGGTCAAAGTCATGAGTTTGGTGCATATGTGTTGCATGATGCATGTTTTGACTAACGTGGGTCAAGTTGCGAAGAACTTGTTCCGGTTTCGATTGCTTGTCTATTGTTGTGCGAGTTGCTTGGTGGTCAACGACGGTCAGCGGCGAGGATGATCGGGGCGAGGCTTGGAGAGCTTAGGTCGAGCGATCGGCGATGCGGGTGAGTCAATGAAATCAAGTATGGTGCGAGAATGGACAAGGATGACCGAACAGACGATTCGGTCGTTGGTTTGATCAAGCGGCGCGGAGTCGGTGCAAGTGCCATGGTGGTTTCGGTGGGGCCGGATGGGAGAGACTTGCCGCATGGAAGGCGGTGATCAACCTACGTGGCGGAGCATGCGAAGTGCTTGCGAAGATGGACTCGGTCTTGGAGAAGGACCGAGAAGAATATTTTGGTAATCTTACAAATATCACCTTGGTGACCCTTTGCCTACCCACGGCGCAAGGCAGCGCAAGAGAAGCGATTTAGGTTAAGAGGTGTTGTAGGCGGCGCTTTAAAATGCGTGCGTGTGTGACCCGTTTGTGTTGGGCCTTAACGGAGCCCATTTGAGTTAATCTTCTAGAAGGTCTAAGTCTCCACTATAAATAGAGGAGGAGGTGGTGCACCCCTTCAACTCTTTTATCATTATTGAAACCCTAGTTTTGGCTTAGGGAGAGGATTAGTGGAGGTTAGGGTTCTAGAGAGTTTTGATTTGATCTTGTGCTCTTGGATTGAGCTTTGTCCTCCATTGATGGAGTGGCTGTAAACTCAAACCCTATCAATCAATCCAAAGAAAGCTTTGATCAAAGATGTGTCTCTTTGCCCTTCTTCTCTCTATTTGGTGATTTTGAGTCTTTCTTTGATTCGCATGTTTTGATTGATTTCTTTACATGATATAGCTTGCTGTGACATGTGGGAACACATCTAAGATCATCTTGATCATCAATCACCCACGAGCAAGTTTTTGGGTCACGTTTTCGTTTTGACTCGGTTTTGAACCATCCATCTCTCAAACTGAAAAATGTCGTAACTTTTCAATGGATCTCCATGATCTTCGATTGGAATAGGTTCCTGACATCCTAGAGAAGGTGTGTTCCAAGTTTCATGAAGTTTGGAGTTGTAGATCAAAAGTTAGACCTATTTGCAACCGTTTTTGAGTGATTTCCTTGTTCATCGGTGGAGGTCGGACCGCCCTAGCTAGAGGTCGGACCGCCTCTTGGAAGGTCGGACCGCCCAGTAGAGGTCGGACCGCCCTACACTAGGAAATTAATTTGGTTGTTTTTGGTTGTTTTGCTTCGGGGTTTTGATTGGATTCAATTCTAGTCTTCCGCTGTACTGGTATATCGATCTTCATAGCTTCTATAGCTATTGGAGTGAAATTTGTGTTGAATCTAATTGTGGTTGAAAAAGTGGCGTGCTCTATTCACCCCCTCTAGTCGCCTTTTCGGTCCAACAAGTGGTATCGAGCCGGTTAGTTCAATCTTGATCTTAGCAGTCCTTTGAACTGGCGATGGATAAGTACTCCACCAAGCGCATATCTTGATGGGCACGACTATGCCTATTGGAAGAATCGCATGCGAGTCTTCCTTGAGAGCGAAGGACAAGCTATATGGGAGGTTGTTCGAGCCAGCTCGTTCTTCTGAAGTTATTCTGCCAACTATGACCCTCTTGGCTAACAACAATAAGGCAAAGAACCTCTTGTATGGTGGGCTTGGTAGGCGGAGTATGATCGAATTTGCAATCTTGAGGCTGCATGCGAGATTTGGAACACCCTCGAAACCTACCATGAGGTTCGTCCCAAATCAAGAAAGTCGCGGGCGATCTATAAGCGTGAATATAACAAATTCGAGATCGTCTGGAGAGAGCATCGATGACATTTTCGATCGCTTCAACAAAGTGATTAATCGGATGAAGGTTGTTGGAATTGAATATTCTCGATCGAAAATGCCACCCACCTCTTGGCGCAATCAACACCAAGGAGTGGGAGATAAAGGCTACCGCCATTGAGGAGAACGTCAACCTCTCGATCGACTTTGGAGCTGCTCTATAGCAAGCTTAAGACTCATGAGATCAAGAGGATTGATCATCCCAAGAAGGAAAATATGGCCTTGGTAGCGAGACCGCTCAAGAGAGCTTCGATGGGTCTTCCGAGTCTTCTTACGGATTTTAAACTTTGGTTTATCTGCAATCCATGAAGAGGAGTTTGAGAGTCTTCTGAGGCCGAGTTAGCCCTCATAGTCGAGAAAAGCCACACGGGCCTATAACAATATGAGAAACAAAAAGAGGAGGTCCGTGACTTGCTATGAGTGTGGTGAGCTTAATCACATCAAGACAAAGCGCCCCAAGTTGAAAGGAAAGAGCAACCACAAGGAAGGAAAGCCGACTTGGAAGAAGCCTCAATGGAACAAATCAAGATTTGATCTTGCCAAGCTCACAAAGCGACTCACCGGGTTCTTGCCGCTTTTGGGAACAATCCTTAGCGATGTGGACTCGGGAGCGAGGATGACAAGGAGGAGGAGATCTCTCAAGACAAGAAGAAGGGAAGGCCAAGGACTTCAGGCGTTTGCTTCATGGCCGACTCAGGCGGCGTCGGCGACGATGAGTACCTCTCTCCTATGATGTCCTTTCGATAGATGTGAAACTATCTTTGAGCAACTCATGAGCGAGGATAAGGCGTTAGAGTATATCATGGCTAGGAACAAGGACTTAGAGTCTCAAGTAGATAATTTGACTTTAGAACTTGCAAATACTAAGACTCTTGAATCGATGAATGTTCTTCTGCCATGCTCTACACTCGAATTTGCTAAGCGCAATCTGCTCATGATATTGCTTTGCAACAACTTGAAAATGCTAGGGTGAGTTAGTTGAGGTTAAATCTGCTCCTTGTGAAAAATGCTTAGATTCCGACAAGTTGGTTGCTCCTGTCTTTATTGATCCTAGCCTTTGCTCTTTTTACATTGAGCGAACATGAAGTTAAAGATATCTTAGAAGCGATTAGAGCTAAATATGCCAAGCTTAAGAACAGATATTGAGTCTTCTACATGTGCTTCATGTCTGCTCTTAAACTTGAAATTGCTTTATATAAGGAAAAATATGCTAGAGCTATTAAAGGCAAAACTTGTGAGTCATGTGTTAATCTTGAAAAGAAAATGCTTATCTTAAGGATACCTTAGAAAAATTTTCTAAAGGTAAGAAACAATTAAACATGATTCTAGACAAATCTAAGACTCCTTATAAGAAGCAAGGATTAGGATACAACTCTGTCCAAGATAATTCTAAGCCCCAAGTAACTCAAGTCTTGGAAAATGGGTTAGTTGAATTTAAAACCCAACTTTGCAAAAACTATTTTTAAATCTGCGGGTTTTGCCCAAACTTCTGTTAAGTCAAAGGGTGCTTCTCGGTGGTATCAAGTACCATTGCACCTATTGCAAGAAGAATGGACATTTGGTTGAGTTACATTGGCGTAGGTTGAAAAATGATAAGAAAAATTTTGCTAGAATTTCACTCAATCAACCTAGAGCTTTTATGAGACATGGTAATGTAGAAAGAGGAAACTGGTTTAGGATTTGTGTCACATGCTCATCATCATGTTCCTAGACAGGATAACTCTTATGTTAAAGTAACCATTGCTCATAAGAACTTCAAACTTAATCAAGGATAGCATACGCTTTGCATACTACTCATGGACATGTGTCTCGATCTTTGGGTTCCCAAGTCTTGTTTAACTAACTTGATGTTGAGACACATTGTTCTTCTGTGCCTTGATTTTCGGATTACTGCGGAAGAGGAAGGACACGTGGTTAAATCGACTCATTTATTCACGCCACATGACCGGAGACTCAAGATGGTTCACCTCTTTCACGCGGTCGACGGGTGATGAATTCATCACCTTTGGAGATGATAGACAAGGGCGGATTGAAGGAGCAGGATCGATCGGGGTGAGCGACAAGTTCATCCTCAAGGGCGTCGCCCTTGTGGACAAGCTAAGGTTTAATTTGCTTTACATCTCAACTTCTTGATGATGGCTATGAGACTAGATTTAAGAAAAATGCTTGTCGGGTGCTTGATTAATTTGGTGAGCTTGTGTTTGGGATTACTAGAGTTGCTAGGATCTTTGGGTGATTTTTACGAATCTCTTCTTTGGTTCTCTCAAATGCTTAATTTCATCTTCTTCTTACGAGTTACGGCTTTGGCACCGTCGTTTGGGGCACATTGGTTTTGATCATCGGCGAGTTAGCAACCTTGAGCTCATGAGAGGTTTGCCTAAACTCAAAGCCGTCAAAGATCTTTGTATGTCGCCAGTAGGCATGGCAAGCAAGTTGCCGCCTCACACCCATCGGTGACTATGGTTATGGTAGACGGACCGGGACGGTTGCTTCATATGGATCTTTGTTGGTCCCGCTAGGTTCGGTCGATTGGTGGAAAATGGTACATTCTTGTCATAGTCGATGATTTTTCTAGATACACTTGGGTGTTCTTTCTTGCTTGAAGGATGAAGCTTTTGATCATTATCATGATCTTGTTCTTCATTTGGCTTCGAACTTCCGAGTGCCTTGAGAGCGATCCGCGATGACAATGTACGGAGTTCAAGAATGCATCTTTTGCTTCCTTTTGTCTTTGGCGTGGAATTGAGCATCGGTTCTCCTCCCCACGTCCCTCAACAAAATGGCGTTGTGGAAAGGAAGAACAGGACCCTAGTCGAGATGGCTAGGGCGATGCTAGATGAGTATAGCACTCAGGAGGTTTTGGGTGAAGCTATTTCTCTTGCCATATTGCAAATCGTGTCTTTTGAGACCGTCTTTGGGCAAGACTCCTTATGAGCTTCGTTTTGTAGAAAACCCTCTGTCTCGCACTTTCGAGTCTTTGGATCCAAGTGTTTTATTCTCAAGGCAGAAATCTAGATAAATTTGAGTCAAGAACTTTTGATGGTTTATTTACGGGTTATCTGCACATTCAAGGGGTTTCGGGTTTTTAATCTTTGAAACTAACTTTGGTTCGGAGACATGCAATGTCACTTTTGATGAGACTAGCCACGAGCTAGATCGGATATTTCGGTGATACAGTGACAGAGAGTATATTTGTAGAGGAAGATGATGATGGACTCGATGATACTCTTCCCTGCTTCTTTATTGACATTCCTATTCTGCACAAGAACCCGCCGTGACTACTTCGCCTTGGTTGAGGCACTGCTGCATCTTCATCATCGGCGATACTGCGGAGGTCGAAGAGGTACTTTCTTCTCGGTGCGCCACTTCACATTCAAAAGCGACATCCGCGGATCGGATGATAGGTAATATCCATGAGCGAGTCACTCGCTCCGTATCATGATCCAAACCTCTATTCTCATTACGCTTTTGTAGCTTCGTTTGAACCCATGCGATATATCACATGCTTTATCCGATTCGAGTTGGGTCAATGCCATGCATGAGGAGTTAGAGAATTTTGAGAGGAATAAGGTTTGGAACCTAGTAGAACCTCCTAGTGGTCATAATGTTATAGGAACCCGCTGGGTCTTCAAAAACAAACAAAATGAGGATGGTTCTGTGATTAGAAACAAGGCTAGGTTGGTAGCTCAGGGTTTTAGCCAAGTTGAAGGGTTAGATTTTGATGAGACCTTTGCTCCTGTTGCTAGACTAGAAGCTATTCGCATTCTTCTTGCATTTGCTGCCTCTAAGGGCTTTAGATTATATCAGATGGATGTTAAGAGTGCCTTTCTGAATGGTTTCATAGAGGAGGAGGTTTATGTTAGGCAACCCCCAGGCTTTGAGAATCCCAAGAACCCACATCATGTCTTCAAGCTATCCAAAGCCTTGTATGGTCTTAAACAAGCCCCTAGAGCCTGGTATGATAGACTTAAGACCTTCTTGCTTAAGAATGATTTTGAGATGGGTAAGGTAGATAAGACCTTGTTCATTCTTAGGCGTGGCAATGATTTCTTACTTGCTCAGTTCGTTGATGATATTATCTTTGGTGGTTCTTCTCATGCTCTTGTTTCTAGCTTTTACGAGACTATGTCCGGGAATTTGAGATGAGCATGATGGGAGAGCTCAATTACTTTACGGGGCTTCAAATCAAGCAATGTAAGGAAGGATCTTCATCCATCGACGAAGTATACTAAGGATCTGCTCAAGCGCCCGACATGGGTGGCGCAAGCCGATCGCCACTCCATGGCGACCGGCGCTTTGGATCGGATGAGGAAGGAGAAGCCGTGGATCAGCGAGTCCGCGACATGATCGGCTCCCTCACATGCTGCGGCATCAAGACCGGACATCCACTTCACGATCGCCTCTGCGAGGTTTGAGCGTCTCAGAACTTCCCATCGCCAAGCGATTAAGCGCATATTCGGTATTTACACTCTACCCTCGATTATGGCATTTGGTACTCTGTTCTTCTTCTTTATCCATTCGGGGTTTCGATTACGATTTTGCGGGTGTCGACTTGATAGGAAGAGTACCTCGGGCACTTGTCACTTCCTAGGCACTTCTCTTGTTTCTTGGTCTTCTAGGAAGCGTCCTCTGTTGCACAATCTCTGAGGTGAGTATGTAGGCTTTGCTAGTTGTTGTAGTCGATTTTGTGGATGGTATCCACTCTTAAGGACTATGGGTTAAATCTTGCTAGTGTTCCTCTTTTACGTGATAACATACGCTATCAACATTGCTAAGAACCTGTGCAACACTCTAGGACCAAGCACATAGACATTATTATCACTTCCTTAGAGACCATGTCGAGAAGGGTGATATTGTCTTGCATTTTGTGGAGTCGAGGTCAATTGGTGATATCCTCACCAAACCTTTAGACCCAACTAGGTTTGCCACCTTGAGAAGTGAGTTAGGGTAATTTATCCCTATGGGTTGGTTTGAGGGGAGTTCGATCTTTTCGATCTTACCTTGTTCTTTTGATCTTTTATTGTTCTTTTAAATTTATTGATCTTTTGAACTTTTTAGGTTTTTAGGCTTTTTATTGCATCTCATTGTATCATATTGCATTCATATGAAAAATACATCAAGTGGTATGAAAAATCCAAAAGATGCATTGTAATATAAGATCTTACCTTATCTTTTAAAATTGATGAAGCTTTGCCTATTACCCTTTGGAGTTTTAGTATTTCAATTCTTGCTCAATGCCATGTCTAGTTCTTTGACTTGCTAGAATTATCATGCTTTTACATGTGTAGTTAAGTCTTTGCTATATGAGCTAGAACTTTAAAACAACTCGAACTAAGAAATTGCAATTTGTGGATGTTTTAGCGAGTTGCGCAATTAGTGCTCCTTTTGTGACATTGGCCTGTCGAATTGCTTTGTGAGCTCTTTGATCTAAAATTGACCATTACTTGAGCTTTTGTGTTCTTGAGATTCTAAAAGCTGCTCTTGTGAAAATGAAAAATCAAGATTGTCTTATGCTTAAAATGTGCCAAACTATTCTTACGAGGCCTTGTCAAATGACATGAACTTGGAGATAGTTTGATGATCGAACGATCTCATGGGGATTGCTTGTCGAAATGACATGAACCTCAAGATTTGTCGCCCGGTAGAAGCTTAGAAAGAGTTTGTGGATGGCTCCTAGTCGGGGATCTTCTTTACTAAGATATACCTTTAATCAACTTCGTGAAGCTTAGGATGAGTTTGTGGATGGCTCCTAGTCCGGGATCTTGTCACTAAGTTAGATCATTAGTCAACTTCAAATATTCAATGCATATGTGAAAACTGTTGACAAATGGGCTTTTAAAAATCTTGAGCAAAATGATTCAATACTGGGACTGATTGACTCTTAATGTGGTCTTTGTTAGATTTTTGATCTCACTTTGACATTTTGACATGGCCAATTTCATTTTAGGATCCTGTTGATGAACTTCTTGAATTTGAAGCTTTGCTTAAATTGATCAAATCCATTGCTTTACTTTTGAGCCTTTATGCTTAGCTTTGTTATATATGTCTTACCATGATCTTGCTAGCACTATCGGGCTTGATATGTTGTTTGTGCAATATTAGAAATCTTGACTTGCTCTTTTGGGTAATCTTCAAAGCTTCTTGTAATCAAAAATTGAAAAATACAAAATGAAGCCACTCCATTGCACTTCATGCATACTTCTTCTTTTGCTTCCTTCTTCATTCGCAATTTGCTATCTCTGGATGAGAGGAAGGCGTGATTCCTGATGACTCCATTGTCAAAGGGAGAAGATATTTCGATGTTGGGAGAAGTTTATACAAAGGGAGAAAGTTGGAGAATTTGAAATTTTACAAATCAGGGATCATAGTGAGGGGAGTTTTGAATTGCATTCTTATTGTCTTATTGACTCTTACGAACTTGAATTGCATTTATTACTCCTCACAATGATCAAAGGTCAATTGAACAATTGTTCTTTCATATGGACCTTAAGTGAGATTTTTGACTTTTAAAATCAAAGTTTTATGCTTTCCTTTGCCTTATCTCACTTGTCTATGCTATTACGATGCCGACTTGGTCATTTCCATTGCTTTCTCTTGCTTATGGACCAAGTTGTGCCTTTGTCAAAACGAAAGTATTTTACTTTTCAAACCTTCAAATTACATTTTACGGATTATTGCCAATGTGTTCATCAAGGGAGATTGTGGATATCATGGGGATATGCTCTAGATCTTAGGATGATGTGACAATTGGCAATGGCGTTAATGGTTTGTCGTTTCACGGGTTTTCGACAAAGTTTGACCTTATTCGGACTTTACGGGCGGAGGCGGTCTGACCGCCATAACGGCGATCCGGCCGGTCCCAAATCGTCGGGCCGGCCATGTCGCCGATCGGACCGGCCGTGACAAAAGTGGTCAAAGCAGTGGGCCAAAAATAGAGGTGTAGGCAAGTGAGGGATCCCATTGTTCTTGCTCCATAATTTTTGGAGTCTCGATAAAAGTTCTATTGGTTTAAAGTTTCCGATGGGTTTGGATTTTCGGGGTTGAAAATTGGCTAAGTCCTTCGGTGGTCGGCCGAGCCTTTGGCCGTGATCCGGCCGGCAGAACAGCGGTCGACCGACCACGAGGCGGTCGATCGGTGGTATTACTGAACGTCGCCTATCGTGGCGGCGTTGTTCGATGGTTAGGTCAAAGTCATGAGTTTGATGCATATGTGTTGCATGATGCATGTTTTGACTAACGTGGGTCAAGTTGCGAAGAACTTGTTCCGGTTCGATTTGCTTGTCTATTGTTGTGCGGGTTGCTTGGTGGTCAGCGACGGTCAGCAGCGAGGATGATCGGGGCGAGGCTTGGAGAGCTTAGGTCGAGCGATCGGCGATGCGGGTGAGTCAATGAAATCAAGTATGGTGCGAGAATGGACAAGGATGACCGAAGCAGACGATTCGGTCGGCCCGGTTTGATCAAGCGGCGCGAGTCGGTGCAAGTGCCATGGTGGTTTCGGTGGGGCCGGATGGGAGAACTTGCGAGCATGGAGAGGCCGTTGATCAACCTACGTGGCGGAGCATGCGAAGTGCTTGCGAAGATGGACTCGGTCTTGGAGAAGGACCGAGAAGGGTATTTTGGTAATCTTACCAAATATCACCTTAGTGACCTTTGCCTACCCGGCGCAAGGCAGCGCAAGAGAAGCGGTTTAGGTTAAGAGGTGTTGTAGACGGCGCTTTAAAATGCGTGCGTGTGTGACCCGTTTGTGTTGGGCCTTAACGGGAGCCCATTTGAGTTAATCTTCTAGAAGGTCTAAGTCTCCACTATAAATAGAGGAGGGAGGTGGCTGCACCCCCTTCAACTCTTTTATCATTATTGAAACCCTAGTTTTGGCTTAGGGAGAGGATTAGTGGAGGTTAGGGTTCTAGAGAGTTTTGATTTGATCTTGTGCTCTTGGATTGAGCTTTGTCCTCCATTGATGGAGTGGCTGTAAACTCAAACCCTATCAATCAATCCAAAGAAAGCTTTGATCAAAGATGTGTCTCTTTGCCCTTCTTCTCTCTATTTGGTGATTTTGAGTCTTTCTTTGATTCGCATGTTTTTGATTGATTTCTTTACATGATATAGCTTGCTGTGACATGTGGGAACACATCTAAGATCATCTTGATCATCAATCACCCACGAGCAAGTTTTTGGGTCACGTTTTCGTTTTGACTCGGTTTTGAACCATCCATCTCTCAAACTGAAAAATATCGTAACTTTTCAATGGATCTCCATGATCTTCGATTGGAATAGGTTCACGACATCCTAGAAAGGTGTGTTCCAAGTTTCATGAAGTTTGGAGTTGTAGATCAAAGTTAGACCTATTTGCAACCGTTTTTGGTGATTTCCTTTGTTCATCAATTTGGAGGTCGGACCGCCTAGCTAGAGTCGGACCGCCCCTTGGAGAGGTCGGACCGCCCACAATAGAGTCGGACCGCCCTACACTTAGGAAATTCGATTTCGGTTGTTTTTGGTTGTTTTGCTTCGGGGTTTTGATTGGATTCAATTCTAGTCTTCCATTTGTCTTGGTATATCGATCTTCATAGCTTCTATAGCTATTGGAGTGAAATTTGTGTTGAATCTAATTGTGGTTGAAAAAGTGGCGTGCTCCTATTCACCCCCTCTAGTCGCCTTTTCGGTCCAACACTAATCTCTTGGAGCCAAAACTCACACTTCTTGTACTTGGCATACATCGATGTCCTTTGAGCTTCTCGAGGACCGGTAGAAGATGCTCGACATGCTCTTCATGGGTCTTGGAGTAAATTAGAATGTCGTCGATGAATCGACAACAAATTTATCCAAGTAATCCATAAATACCTTATTCATGAGGTTCATGAAGTAGGTGGCGCATTGGTCAAGCCAAGCGACATGACGGTATACTCGAGCAGTAAATCTGGGAGGTAAAGGCATTTTTGGGATATCCTCGATACGATCTTAAGTGATGATACCACGACCTCGAGTCGATCTTTGAGAACACCGTGGATCCTACCGGTGATCAAGCAGGTCATCAATGCGTGTAGCGGTACTTGTTCTTGATGGTTACCTCATTAAGGTTTCTATAGTCCACACATAGTCGTGGTTCCGTCCTTCTTCTTTACAAAAGGTGGTGAACCCGGGAGATGAGCTAGGCACGATGAAACCTTTGAGTTGCGAGTCTTCCATCGCTTCTGAGCTCTTCCAATTCTTTAGCGGCCATTCAGTATGGTCTCTTAGTCGAGGCGATCCACGGCGGGTTGATTCTGAACTCGATATCTCGGTCGGGTGGCATGCACGGCAATTCTCTGGGAAGACATCGGGGTAGCTTGGACTCGGGGTTGTCTCTAAGGACAACTTTTCCGGTGGTGGATTCCTCGATCCAAAGGAGAGGAGCGATCCACTCTAACCTTCTAGCGGTTCTGGATCCTTGGTGAGCACCACTTCTCTGTTGGTACAATCTATTAACCCTTGGTATTCTGCCAACCAATCCATCCCTAGGATGATATCCAGAGTTTGGGACTCTAGCACAAGAAGGTTTGCTAGGAATCCAGAATTTCCCAAATCAATCTCTACTCTGGGGCTTACAGAGGTAGCAAAAGAGGTCCCGGGTGAACTCGGCACCACGGGTTTCTTTAACAAGGATGGCAACAAGCCTTTCAACAAACTTTCTCGAAACAAAAGAGTGCGAAGCTCCAGAATCAAACAAAACTTGCGCGGGTACTGAATTAACAGGGAACATACCCATAAGCACTCCTGAGGCGTCCTGAGCCTCCTCAGCTGTGACATGGTTCACTCGGCCACGGTTTGGTGTCGGGGTAGATCGGGATGCTTGAGAAGTCTGAAGACTTTTGCTCGACTCGGACCTTGGCCTTGGGTGCAGGCGGCTCTGGGTTGAACTGGCGGCGGCGTTACGGCGATTAGGGCACTTATTGGCGAAGTGTCCTTTCTCTCCACAGCTGAAACAGTGGAGGTGGGCTGCTGGGTTGACAGTGGCAGGTGGCCCAGCGGGGCGAAGGACACGAAAACCACTTCCACAGGGGCCAGGAAGTGGGCTGGGCCTCTTGGTGAAAAAAGGCACGTGGTCGAAGGATGAAGCGCCTGGAAGGTGGACCTCATGGGAAATTCCCTGCGGCCTTTGGGATGCCATCTTTCTCTTACGGTTGACTTGCGGCCTTTCGCTCATTCTCGATAGTAGGGCCTTGTTGACGGATGATGAAAACTGGAGAAGTCATGAAGGATGGGCTGACCTCTCATCTCTTCTCGCATGCCTTCCACAAAGCGATCAATCTTCTCTTCCTCCACTGCTATGTCATTGGGGGCATAGCGGGCGAGTTGGTTGAATCTGGTCAAATACTCGTTCACTGACATCTGGCCCTGCTTGAGAGCTCGAACTTCGTTTTCTTCAACCTCATGGTACCTTTGATGCGAAGTTTGTCTGAAGCGGTCTTGAATTACGCCCAGGAATGATGCGCCAGCGGGTTCGACTTCTTCTTGAGGTAACTCGGCCATTTCTTCATCGAGGCGGGGTCGGGTTGGTTCTGCGGTTCTGAAATTTCTTCTTCTCCTTCTTCTTCCATCGAGCCATCACCACCTCGGCGGCGAGTAGTTTTCCATGGGCGGTGGCTCCTTTTAACTGGTGGGCGTCGAAGTCCACCTTGTCCCCATCAGAGCATCGAGCAAGTCGAAGCTTCTTTTCCGTGTCTCTGAGCCAGTCTTCTGCTTCCAGGGGCTCATTTGCGAAGGCAAATGTGAGAGGCCTCGTCTGGAAATCTGCCCGGCTTAGGCGTGGCTCTCTGTCGATTCTTGGTGGCGGCGGGGGCTGGAGAATCTGCGTCTGCTTGAAACATCACTTGAGCCATGGAGGATTGGTGGCGGTGGTGGCGGCGAGATCTTGTCCACAGCCACGACGGGACCGGTGCCACGACCTCGTCCTCGGCGGTTGCAAAGGCTCCACGGATTGGCGGCGGCTCTTATTGGAGCATCGAAGAACGGTGAAGCTTAGCACAAAGAGGAAGTATATGAGGTTTCGACCCTCTAAGGCACACAAAGAACAATAAACCAACAATAAGATCACTCAAGCGATACAAAACCAAAAGTAGCGCATTCAATAATAAGGGGTTAGGTGTTACATGACTCACAAACAAAGCCTACAAGCTAAGCTAAGTCATGACACACGGTACACATACATCGCCTAAAAGCGAAGAAACAAAAGGGTGCTTGCAACCAAAACGCTAAAGCAAGCACGATAGCTAATCTAAGCTAACTACTCCTCCATGGGAAACTTCGCTACCACAGTGGTGCGGTTTCCGTGAAGGCGAGGAGCGACTCTGGTGAAGTCCGGTGAAGTAGAGCGAAGCGATCGGCTGCCGATGGTGGGCGGTCGAGAGCAGGCGGGGAGCAGTGAGGCTGCGCCCGGCTCTTGGGCTCTCGGGTCGATCTGAAGCGGCTGCGGGCGTCGCTGCGCTCTTCTTGTGATCATCCGGTCTTGGCTCCCACAGAGGCGGAGTGGTCGGTCAAGCGTCCGGTCGGCTGGAGGCAAAGCAGTGGAGGAGGCTGGGCGGTGATCGTCGTGGCGGCGGTGGCGAGCAAGCTACACTGCAATGGCGTCCTCTCTGGGTCGCAACAAAGTAAGCCTCGTCGCTCTGCAACATGTTGTTGCGGAGAGTGTCGGAGTGGGCGTAGCTGCCGGTAAGGAGCATCCGGAGCTGTCTGATCTCGCCCATGGCGGTGCGGATGGTGGCGGACATAGCCCGCGTAAGCTGCACACAGTGGGTCGGTGGGGTCGTCGTCGGCCAGGTCGAACCTCGAGGACTGCCCTCCGTCGGGGAGGCGCGGTGGTAGCGAGCGGTGAGTCGCAGAAGATCCCGTGCATCCGGCCTGCGGGTGGAAGCGACTCGGGCGACATCTGGGCGGCGTCCATGACGCTGCGTCGGGGTGCCTCGGCGACGAAGGTGTGGGGAGTGAACTCGCCAATCCTGGCGTAGAGGAAAACCTCCATCGACCAGCACTCACGGTCCATGACCCTCTCCATGCGGCCTCTGAAGAGCGGAGGGCGCGTGAAGCCAAGATACTGCATAAGCTGACGGAGGACGTCAGCGTAGTCTCCGTCGTGCTCCCCATGGGAACAGTGGTCCCAAGGGCCAGCGTCGGGGGAGTTGGCCATCTACAAATTTTGAAACAGGGGAAAAGTCAGTAAAACATAATGAATTTAAGGGTAAGTACAGAACTAGGAGTGATGAGTAAAAGCAATAAATACATTATATTTGACGAAAGCTTTTCATATCTTTTAAAATAAGACTCAAGTCCTTAGGCTCGACCAGTCTACGAAAGATCCTACAGTCGTATGCTCTGATACCAGCTCTGTCAGACCCGGATTTCCTAATCCGGATCCTCTGTGAATAATACTGTGCTACTCCCTGGATCAGTAGGTAGCACTCACAGACTCATTGCTGAATCATATCATACAAGACGCGAAGTTAAGATATTTAATTAAACAAACATCAGAGTGACATAGACCACGTCGGGTCAAATTTTACATAAGGGCCACCAGGCCAAATGGATTACAATACTCAAAAGCAGCGGAAACAAAAAGGGAGGATGGGACTCATCTCTCCACAGACAGCGGCCCAGGGGTGACCGGCGTCTGACCAGATATTATCCAAAGCATGGGTAATATGGGTTGTGCGCAAGTACCAAAGAGTCCACGTGGTAGGCGAGACCTACACTCTGAATCTCGCTACTCTTGAGGTTCCGTGGCCATCGTCCTCGGGCTCCTCGTAGTGCTGCGTAGTCTCCTTGCTCGCATCATCTGGAGGGTTTGGGGAGGAGGCGAGAGTGAGCACAACTACCGTGCTCATGAGCCAACACACATGATGCAATATTATACATGCAAGGCTTAACAAGGATGGCTCAAGTTCTTTTATTTGCTAAAGCAACATTTTAAATTACCATAATTACAAAGTCCTATGACATAGCATTTTTAACAGTTGCATTTTCATTTAAAGAGATTAAGTGCAATATTAAATAACGTGAAGGTTACCTCCACCTTATGCTTAATTTGGATAATGGTTACGTCCACCAATTATCAACCTTTGGATAAGGCTACCCGGAAAATCCAAAACAAGGGCTAGATGACCCAACACATTTCCATTCCACCCACAAAGATTTTTGAAATAGAACTAACTCGAGTTAAGTTCCCATATGCGCCTTTGACCAAAGCGCGGTTTTGTTTAAATAGTTTAGACTCTGCGAGAGGTTGTACTGTACCCACAAGAGATAATCATACTCGTTTCTCCACATGATTCCTTAGTCATGAAGTTGAGCGATCGTCACGATAACGTTTCAAACTACCTTGCCCCTTAGTCATCTCACCCCTATGGCCAATTCCATAAGTTGTGCGGGATGCTTACCACAACGACTAGCAAAGTGGCCCGACCCACGATGACTAAGCGGTGATAACTTCACCGTGTTCGGTGTCCCATTCAAGCCGACATCGTCCTGCGGCTTGCACACTTCTAACACCGGTTGTGGGATGACATTCGGGTTCAATAGCTTTACTAGGCCAAGTTGCACTTTGCGGACTTGCGGTTGTACTTGTTTTACGGGAGGTCATGACAAGATTAAGTCCTTAATTCATCCGGGCGGTTCATACCACATACCTACCATTCTCGTACTCGTCCGCACCCACCATTCTTTCCATCCGTCCGGATGGGGTACTAGCAAGTTGTTTAGGGTTTTGGGAAGGAAAACCAATTAACGCAACACATCAGTCATCTACATCCAATGACCGCCCAAAACCATTTTCATGTTTAAGGATGATGATCGGGACATTTATTGTCCGGTATAACAAGACTAGCATGTCGCTTAAGTACAACCTATACTAGTATTACCATATAATTACTAGGGTGACAAGGAATACTGGATTCAATTATCAAAGGATGGTTTAATAAGTAATTAATCAACAAATGGGTATTTAACTACCTTAAGCTTTAACATATCATTGTTTACCAAATTAAAGCATGCACTTTGCTATTTTAAATAAACATAGTTTGCATAAAATGTAGGTTCGGAATGATCAAAGCATTGACTCGCCTTGGTTAAAGCGGAGGGTCTGGAGATCTTGAGCTTGGTCGAAGGGAGGTCTCGGCGTCGTCGAATCCTAATCGGTCGAAAGTACCGGAAAAGACACAACGGCAAAGAGAGCAAATAAATACCAACTCAATAAATAATGAACTACAAAATGAACAAGACCAGTACCATTAGAAAGATCTCGATTTTAGAAAATTTTAGAAATTGGTTTCACAATTTTTGGAGTTATACTGAGAAAAGATATGAATTTTGGAAGTTTTTAGCGATTTTCCAATTAAGCAAAATCGGAAAATCCGGAAAAACCGGGAGGCGACACGTGTCGGCGTGTGCTCGATCCACAGACGCGTGCTCGTGGGCCGAGTCCGCGCGCCTGGCCTGCCACGATCCTGATGGCGGGCACGCCCGTTAAGCGGCCTGGGGCGGCGGGCCCCACTGTCGGCCAGCGGCGGCGCGAGTTAAAGGCGGCAGCGTTCGTCCGAAGCGTCGCCTCGCGTTCCATGTGGCGGCGAAGAAGAGGAGGGAGAGGGCGTCGAAGCGGCGCGCAGCGGCGGCAGCGATGGGAGAAAGAGCGTGGCTGGGCGGGCCGGGCCGGAGAGGCAGGGCGGCGGGGCTCGGCGGCGAGGCGCGCGCGGCCAGCGGTGCCGAAGTCGAAAACGAAGGCGGCGAGCGGCTTCGCGCGGCGGCGGCTCGGCAGCGATGGCGAGTGGAGGTGGAGGAGGAAAAGGAAAGAAGGCAGGCGGCGGCAAATAGCGGGCGGGGCGAGGTGAAGAAGAAAGCGCGCGCGGGCGGAGGAAAAAGCCCAGCGGTAGGAGGAGGAGAAGAAGGGTCGGGGCCTTGCAGGGGGGAATGAGACAGGACGAGGCCGAGGGAGGCGAGGCAAAGCAGCGAGTCGGCCTGTGTGTGAGGCTGCAACCGAGGCGCAGGCGGCGGGGACCGGGACCGGAGCCGGGCGGAGGCGCCAGGCAGGCGGGGGCCCGCGAGTAAGGGGAGAAATTAGGGTTAGGGTTTGGGGATTTTGAATCCGATTTTGATTTTTGAAAAATGAATTGCAAATTTGATTTTGAATCCTTAATCAAAGCAGGATGTTACAAGATGAATGTTCTGACCACTCGCTTGGAAGGACAAATCCACTAGGGTAGCACACACACAAGTGATCTCATCTCTCTCAATACATCTTTCAAACCCTAGCCTCCTAGCCCTCCTCTTCTCCACACTTTCTCCAAATTTCACATTAGGGTTTCTTGACTTAGATGGGTGTGCAAATCATGTACCACCACCTTATATAGTTCAGGCTAGGTGTAGAGATAAAATCCTAACGGACACCCGTTAAGCTCACACACAAGCAGTCTCGCTCCATGCGCTTCTCAAAGTACCGTCTTCATCTTTAGCTCCATTAGGCCAAATCCATCATGATTTGCCCTCCATGAAGTATCATTGACCAAATCCACTTAGGCCACCGCTGAGGTTTTGCACACCGCCACTTCTTCGATATTGGGTACTTTACCAAAATGCCCATCTATCGACTTTTCCCGGTTCCTTCACATCGAAGCATCGCCCAAGCTTCACCATCATCCATGTGGCCCCAATGACTTCCCATCAAACCTCTCACACATCTGGATCCCACCGAATTGTCCTCACTTACTAACGGTCCTAAGTCACTTGGCGCACCACATGCCTTGCCAAGCACCATAACTGCACCTAGCTTCTTTGACCGTTCTGAACCCCGGTTCCTCCCTGAGCTAAGTCCCACTCCAACCTGTTGGTTCCTATCATGTCTATCACTGGTAGCTCCCGCTCCAATTCCTTGTCTTCTCAGCTTGTAACCACCCCCGATAGCCTCGGTCATCTTCCACGACACCTTGGTCGATCAGCTCCCCTAACTTAGTCCCGATCTCGTCCGCCTCACTATGATGTAGCTCTGGAGTTCGACAACCATCATCAACAACCAAACCGTCATGTAGCACCGCACGACACACAAAATCACCAATTTACACAATTGATGAGTAAAGAACACATACCTTCAAAGCTTTGTTCCCAGAAACATCACTTTACTTTAAAAGGTCTTTGCTCAAACTTTGCCTTCCATAGTCCTTGTCCATCTTACACCTTGCTTGAGTCCAACCATCTCACCCGGCATCCATGGTATTACGGACCTTGGTTCTCCTAACCAAGTCCCAATGCTTCTCGCCATTAACCATTGTTGACTCCAAACAATATGCACAATAATAGATCATGCAATCATTTCTAGGTACAAGTTCTTTGCAACTTGACCCACATTAGTTCATAAGAGTATAATACAAACATATGCACCAACCGCAAAGCTCCTGGGACCAACCCTCAAAATTCAGCAAACCACACTGTGCCTGAACCGCCATGGCTAGTTAGATCGCCGCCCTCAGACCGGTCTGACCGCCAACTCATGGTCGGTCCGACTGCCCTATCTGGTCTGACCGCACTCCCTAGCAACAGGGGACCGGTCATACCACCGCCGATCTAACCGCCAACCAACGGCCGATCAGACATCTTTCCATTTAATAAAATACCTCTCTCTGGACTTTCAGTAAAACTCTATCTAGTTTCACATTCAGCCTCTATTTCAATAGCATTTGGTGCAAACACACTCCCAAACAATAACACCTAGTGCAAACACACTCCCAGACACTCTCAAACAAGTGTTTGGTGCCCAAAGCTCAAATATTGCACCGCTGGTCTGACCGTCGCCCATGGTCAGTCAGATCGTTCGGCCTTAGCCGGTCAGACCGTTGGCCACCTGATAGCAAACCTAACAATTTGCTAAACCAAGAGTTCACTCTCCCAAACCCCTCGACAACGATGATAATTGTTCATCATCTAGATTTAGACTGTACCACGTGGTCTCCACATATAAAATACAGTTCAAGCAAAGTCCATTGACTAGTCTAAGTAAAGGCAAGGTAAGTTACATGTCGAGCTAACGCAGTCTATTAGCTGGTAGAAGAATCAACATTCAAACGGTACACCACTTGCTTGATTCAAACGTGTAATCCGGTGCTCATTGCTGCTCTACTTTACCAATATTTCTCTGTTACTTGCGACAGCCTTTGAGAGAGGGAAGAAGGAAACGATGCTAGAACTCACTACCGCCTTGCGTCAAGAACTCGAGGCAGTAGTGGATCTTGTAGTGTCCTCTGATACGCAAGGAGACGACTCGTAGGAGTGGACAACCTGCGAAGGCGACGCAGAGTACTTGCTCCTCTTGCTTCCCCTGTCCCTGATGTCCTCGATCATCTTGGACACCACCGTCATCTTCGGCCGCTCCTCGAGTTGTCGGCGACGCAGAGCAGCGCCACCTGGAGGAGCGCCACCATCTCGTCCTCAGCGCCCTTGCTCCGCAGCAGCTCCACGTCGAACACCTCGGAGGTCCACTCCTCCCGCACCACAGTCCGCACCCACTGCGGCAGGTCCACCTTGCCGTCCTCCGACGACCGGCCCGTGAGGATCTCAAGAAGGATGATCCCGAAGCTGTGCACATCGTGCTTCTGCAGGGCCTCTTCCGGCGGTGCCGGCACGAGCAGCTGGAGCAGCGCGAAGTCGGATATGCGCGCGTTGCCGCCGGCGTCGATTAGGACGTTGGAGGAGGTGAGGTGCCGGTGGGAGAGCTTGGAGCCGGACACGCCGTGGAGGTAGGCGAGGCCCTGCGCCGCTTCCTGCGCCAGCTTCAGCCTCGTCTGCCAGTCCAGAGGAACTCGTGCCGGTCCCCGGTTCTCTGATGAATCAACTTGTGCAGACATTAGAAGAAGACATGACAAGTTTGCAAGTGTGGTGACCGATGAGAGAGAAATTAAAGGCTACTGACCATGCAGGAGGCTGTGGAGGCTGCCGTTGGGGATGTAGTCGAATACGAGGAGAAGCTCCTCCGCCGACGCGTAGAAGGCCCGCAGGTTGATGATGTTGGCGTGCCGCCAGGATCCCATCTCCCTCACCAGCTCCCTCCTCCGCCTCTCGTCCTCCCGGGTCGCGCCTTCCCTCCTCCTCAACCTCTTCACCACCACCACCTCGCCCTTGGTCTCCTCGGAACCTGCGCCGTTCACGTCGTCGCCTCCCATGACCACGCGGTACGTCGTCGCCGTCGCGCCTTTGCCCAGCATCTCCGCGGCTCCCCTCATGAGCGTCCCCACGTCGAACTCCACGCAGCACCCGTCGAAGCGCACCGTCTCCTCCCGCGACATCGAGATGCTGCGCGAGTTGGCGCGCGGCCTCGTGGTTGTCTTCTTCTTCATCCACAGCGCGGCGCACAGTGCCGCGGCGATCAGTGTTGCGACTGCTGCGCCCACCGCCGCCATGATCACCACGACCATCCACCGGTCGTGGCTCCTCCTCCTCGATCCGCGTGGCGTCTCACCGTCTCCGCCGACGTACACTATCTGGTGCTGACCACTGCACCGGCGGTGCAGCGGGGCACCGCAAAGGTCGGGATTGCCCGCAAACGATGACGCGCTGAAGGCGGCCGCGAGGTGCTTGGGGATCTGCCCCTTGAGGTGGTTGCCGGAGACGTTGAGCGCGGCAAGCTTGGTTGGTGCTTCCAGCGAGGTGGGCACGGGCCCGACAAACAGATTGCGTGCAAGATTCAGCGTCAGGAGAGCGCGGAGGCGGTGACCGATCTCCGGCGGAATCGTACCAGTAAGTCGATTACCAGAAAGGTCGAGACGGCGCAGATGGCGAAGACGTAGGATGGACTCAGGGAATCGGCCGGAGAAGCCATTGCCGGAGAGGTAAAGGAGCTTGAGGTGCGGGGCCAACGGGAGAAATCAACATCCTGGATCGATCCCGTAAAGAGTTGTTCTTGAGGCTGAGGAACGAAAGAAAAGGAAGATCCGCGAGCACGGCGATGACAGCAGCATCCCCGCCAAGTTGGAGGCCTGCAAGAACAACGCGACGGACGCGAGGAGGAGAAGGACGACTGCTGGCAGGTGATGCCACGCCACTCGCCGGAGCACGGGTCGGAGGACTCCGTCCAGGAAGCGAGCGCAGCGGCACGGTCGGCACACGCCGACTTGAAGGCGAGCAGCTCCACGGCGTCGGGGCTCGGGGCAGCGGAAGCGAGGCAGGCTGCAGGGAGCGCCAGGATCAAGAAGAACACGCGCAATGCCATTGTTACGGTTAGGCCAGAAGCACAAGCAAAGGGAGGATAAGACAGTGCAAATCTGTTCGAAGGGTCAGGGTCAAGAAGGCCTGCGTGTATGTATGCAGCAGAAGAGTGCAGAGCCAGAGGAGGAGTTGATGGTGCAACGGTCGAGTGCGTGAGGATTAATGGGCGTCTGCGTGGGGAGGAGAGGCGATACATGAGGAGGGAGAGAGAATGGCGCGGGGTGGTGGTGGCGCGGGAACGCGCGCGGCGTGAGCCCATTTGCCCACCCCGCAGTACCTTGTTCAGGGAAACTGAGCCAAGGAGAAGGAAAATGTTTGGGAACGAATGCATGAACTTAGTTGTCGTTTGCGTGGCGTTTCACACTCTCACTTCGCTCACCAGCATAATCAACGCTATCTGTTTACGGATTTGCTAATTTTAGTTTTTAAATTTTCTTACATACAATTGCGATAATAAATTTAAAATTACAATATCAAATGATGTGCAATTTTAATACAACTTTACTGCAACTTTTAATTCTATTTGTTTTTTTATTAAGTAGGGTTTACCTAGATTTACTTTTATCTATTTTAGATTTATATTTTTGTATTTATATGATTCACTTATATTTAGTTTTGTCTATTTTAAAAGGAGATAATCTAATCTATAAAATATTATTTCAATAATGAAAAAAGGTGATCAATAAATAAAAAAATTCAGTCACACGAAGCATACCCGTTTACCGCACAAGGAATTAACAGCAGCATCCGTGTCCTATCTGCCATTAATTGCACTAGCGAAGGGAACCCATCCAGTGATCAGCATTTTTTCACTGAATCACTGGTGCTTTTTGCATGTCTGGGTGTCAGTCTGAGTGAGTGAACAGAACAAGGCCGCAATGCTGCATCACTCTGCCCCATGTATTCACTGTAAAAAGGGTAAGTTTTTTTTTGTCACCATGCGGCCTTTTTCGCTCATCTGCGCGCTCCGTGCGCTGCGGCGTTCCACTGGCTGCTCTGGCCTTTGGCTGCCTACCTGGCTGCTCAGTAACTGCAGCAGCTTCAATGGTTTGCATTGCAATGCAGCAATACGATGCGCTGTATAAGAGGGACATTGCTAGGACTAAATTACAGATAAATTATGCACGTTAATTGAGTTTAAATGTGTTAAAGTTGCACATTATATTATTCGGAAAAGTTCTAGCCAAGTGAAGTCTTTTTTTGCCACTCTCTTGCTCGGCCCTTAAATACTTGTAAGTTTTCCTGCCTTGTTTGTTTGTTCGTTTGCTACTTCTGTATTTCCTCCTCTCAAGTGAAATGAAATGATAGCAGCTCTCCTGGTGTAACAGGTTTCTTGCCTCTTCACAATTCTGATGCAATGGCCTAATCAACGAGAGTAGCTGTTTTCAGCAAACCCATCTAAGCATCTGGTGTCTCCAGAAAATCCCTCAACAGGTTCTCTTGTTTTTTTTTTCACATTCAATACAAGCTTGAACCTCTGACCTCACAACAGCAAATGAGCTATGACAATCGACGCAGACACGAGGCTTCCAAAGAAAATAAATATAAAATGAAAATAGAAGGGAAAAAAAAGCAACATCTGAAGTCCAGGCGTTCGCTATCAAGAATTAGTCCCTTTTTGCCATTCTATTTTGCCTGTTTATTATTTCAAGGTGTTTTGCATTAGCGAGGTGCGCTGATGATTCCAAAGTACAAACAATGGTTAACAAATAAAGCGTGAAGGGAAGGAATTTACGAGTGGAGCGCCACAGCAAAGAAAGTTATTTGCACATTTGGAATCAAATAAATAGAGTACAAGCACACAAAGGAAACAAATATCTAACAAACAACTAAAATGCTTGATGCTTTCTATCAATTGAGAATTTTTTGGCGTGAACTAGAGTTACAACACTATCCCAGAGCTGCAGCTTCAATTATTTTGCGCGTCCTGAAAGAATATTCTTGCCGTAAATTCATCATCAGAACATATCCGTGATCGAAACCAACTAAGCTCTGGCAAATTCGAGAGTGGTCCCACAGCAGCAAGGGCAACATCCTGAAAATTGTCAAACAAGTCATGTGAGTGCATCAAGCTCCTTATAACTCAACAACTCAGAGATACTGCACTGCTGCACTGTATTAGTAGTAAAACACCCAGTCTTGGAGTTTTACCTATCAATTATGAACTCCTTGGCCGTTTCCATTATTGTAGCACAGTCAACAGCATCAATGCGCGCAAACAGCTCTAAGAATGGCATTATTAGTCCATAAGTTAGCATCTGCACCAAATGGTTGAGGGCACATTTTGTTAATCACGAAGAATAGCAGCAACCGCTATTGTGAGCGCTTAAGATAAAACTAGATTGTAACATACCTGGCGACCATTATTCTCAGAAACTGCAGTGGATCCATCAATGTGAAGTAAAAGAGAAGATTTCAACTGGAATAAGATAAAGTGTTAGTTCTTACTTGTTACCTACTTCACTAATGAAAACCAGTTCTACCTAATACATGCAAAATACGTAAACACAAGTGAGGCCAAAAATACAAGGCTCTCCCATAAGTGACAAATACAGGATTGCAGGTTGATGTTTACACATGGAACCATAGTATATAAGTATAATCCATATTTAGAGATGTGAGTAAATTGCCCTATGTTATAACAAGCATGCATCATACTTGATGATTGTACTCGTGCAGCATAATGTAATACAATCTGTCAGTAACATTTCAGGGAAAGGGGTGGAAGTTTGGTGTTGACGAACTTGTCAGACTATTGGTGAAGCTATAATAGATTGTTCATGAAAGTTACATTTTTGAACCGTATGACATGCATCCACCTTGTCACTGTTGCTGTAAAAGTGTAAAGTAGAGCAACATGAGCTTAGCATCGATAACACTATCGTCCAATGAAGGAAAAGATGAGTGAAACACAGAATATAAAGAAAATGAGAACATATCTACTATCATCAGCGACCCAGATGTAAGTAAAGCTGTAAAAAAGCATGGGCCTATTAAACAAACTGGAACACAACAAATACAAGGTCAAATCAACCAAATTATAGCATAGTATTTTTCTCTAATATTTATTAATAATGTAGGACCAACTGTGTGATTTTGACTTGTATAAATATTCATATGGAAAAACCAGATATTAACAATGGAAATGTATATCTACCAAACTAGGAACTTGGAGACCGAATCAGCTACCTGATTACGAGCACGCGCAACCTCTGTCTCTGACACTCTGAATGCAAGTCTTCTAAATTGCTCCATTATTAACCGTGACAGGTTTTGCAGGGTATCAGACTGCGTCATATTTCACAAATTGTAAGAAAACATTGTAAAGTGGAACCTTTATGTCCAATTCATAGCTTAACTGATTAACTCTGTTCAGCTGCTGGTATAATTGCATGATCACTTCAGACTTTGAAAAAACTTTGTGTAGCGCATATTCAAGTGATTGCTTACAATATTCAAACTTGCAAACAATGCAGATGCCAAGGGGGGAAAAATAGTTTGACTAAACCAGAAAGAACTCAGAGCCAGAGTTTACTAATCCATCATATGTTTTTAACTAACCATTGATTAGACATTCACCGTAAGCGACAAGCACATGTAGAGAGTAGCACATGTACCAGTATACCACGAATACACTGCTTCATTATACAAATCTATTACCACAGATGTAGTAATGGGGTACCCACTGCCAGTTACTTCTATAACAGAGTACCCACTGCTAGTGACTTCTATATTTTAAACTAATCATTATTCAATTTCAGTGCTGTAATGACAAATACAGCACTGAAACTAATAGTAAAGATGACTATTACTCATGATGGCTGACATGGAGATAGAGGGAAAGGACATCATATTTTATTAAAGTTAATCCAATGTTCAAGCAACTGAACAAATCGAAAAGATTGAGAAACAAACTTTACGGAGCAGTAGTATAGATGCCAAATAATCCTGTATCTCGATAGTTAGTGTTGAGCGCCATCAAGCTCTCAGCTAAACTAGCATTGCTGATACCACGAGCTAAAGCAGACCTTGTAGTTTAAATATATAACATCAACTTTATGCAGCAAATTTAGTAATAACACACTAGGGAGAGCAAATTGTTTATCAATGAAATGTAATTAATTTATGAATTTTTTTTCTCACCCCGAGCAGTTCCCAACCCCAACACTCCTGTTCCAAGAACCCAATATGCTTTGGATCACCATAAGAGGAATTGAGCTAGGGTCAGTCCATGATGAACCCTTGAAAGCAATTGCAAGGTGCGCTAGAGGCATATCTGCGTTCTCCACACGAACCTAATGATGTATAAAAAGAGAAAGATCAATTCAAATAGCCTAACAAATTGCTACAATAACATCTTGAGAAACTGAAACCAGACCTCTGAACTAGTAAAAATAGCGGGTTTGCCTCAACAAGCTGATCTGCAGTAGTTGGACTAGTAGAGAATCCTGTAAATAATTCTCTCACTTGATCAACAACTTCATCGTGACTGACAGCCCCAGCGGCAGATACAACCTAAACCAACCAGCAAAATCGAAACTTTTATCACTCAAGTTGTATGTTAACCAATAGCTAAATTTTTCAGAATTTGTAGATAAAAATACCATTCTGGAGCAGGTGTAATGAGTTGAAATATACTGCTCCAAATCTTTCTTAGAGATTGATTGAATGTTCTCTATAGGACCTAATATCGTGTCCCCCAGAGGATGGCCTCGGAATGCTGCAGCATGCAAGTGATCAAATATCACCTCCTCCATCATTCCTTGCACCTGTCTATCCATAAACACACATAAACATGCATCAAACATCTGCATCTAGCAATAAATATTGCACTTAAACAGAAAGAGCTAAGAGCTATCCTAACCACAGCAGGCATCCAGGGTTCATCACTATTCATGTAAAGACTAATGCTGAAAAGCAAACCAACAATTCATATTATGACTAAAAGTTTCAAGCTTTATACAGAATGTCATAACACACAAATTAATCGTACAGGAACAGGAGTATATAATACTAAAACTGTTACATTTAGACCATCAGTGTTAAACCACACTTACCATACTGTGCACCATGACAAGGTTCTACCCTACAAATACCAACAATTAGAGCAGTAAAAATCTATATTGTAATGTTTGAGCAAGTACAAAAAGGCAGCAACTTCCCACATGTATAGTGTAAATTCACACGGAAAGATACAGACATCCAAAACCAGGAGGAGCAACCTAAGGGTTACACTACCTACAAATTGCAATGCCAATTAAGTATCAACTATCCTAATTTAATACACCAAAAGTTTCACCTTTGCTGCAGAAGCAATACTTAAAGAACAGTAAAAAAAACCTTTTTTCCTACAATAAAGGGCAACTTCCACCATTATTTTCACAAATCAAACAAGCACCTAAAATTTTCACCTTTACTCTGAGGAGAATGGTCAAATTACCAATGCCACGAGAACATCAAGTAAGCGTAAGTATCACCAAAGCTTACACCTTTAGACTAGCAAATTGAAGAATTGTAGTGTACGACAAGAAAGGGGTAACGCAGCAAAAGGGCGCGACAGCTCACCTCCTCCATCTCTCGGAGGATGACGCCGCGCTCGCGCTTGATGGCCTGCTGGGGGAAGCGCGCGTGCTGGAGGATGTCGCTGAGGACGTCGAGCGCGGCGGGCACGTCCCGGCCCTGCACGTCGGCGAAGAAGGTGGTCTGCTCGCGGGAGGTGTAGGCATTGAGGCGCGCGCCCATGTCCTCGATCTCCACCTCGAGCGCGTGCGCGGTGGGCCGGCGCGCGGTGCCCTTGAAGGCCATGTGCTCGAGGAAGTGCGCGGTGCCGTTGGTGCCGGGCAGTTCGAAGCGGCTGCCCGCGTCGACCCAGATGCCGACGGAGGCCATGCGGGTGGCGGCCGGGTAGGCCTGGGTGACGACGCGGAGGCCAGTGGGGAGCGTGGAGACGCGCGCGGCGGGGAGGCGGAGGAAGGGGGAGTGGTCGGCGGCGCGGGGCACCGGCGAGGTGTGGCGGAGGAAGCGGCTGGGCAAGGGGGCGGCGGTGGAGTGGAGGAGGCGGTGGATGTAGGGTAGGAGCCTGCGCTTCGAGCGGACGACGGAGGCGGCCATGTGTTCGATGGGATTCCCCTACCGTCGCGCCGCCGCAGGGGAGGAGGGATGGCACTATGGCAGGGGTCTGGGTTTTTCGCTCGTGGGGCATATCGGAGGTTTTTATTTTCAAAGAATATTGGTGTCGTGGGATATCATAGGTGTGTATAGACAAAGGGCTATTTTTATTATCTCATTTAACACATTAATAATATAAGTCCCATGCAACTATTGCTTTAGGCTCCTCTTCTATTCGGTCCTCGCTAAGATAAAAGGGTATTATATGTCTACTGTCTAGTTTTTTTTCTACAACACCAGGTATTCAGGTCCACTATAATACCAGTAGAAAGAAAAGAGAAAATTGAGAACAATCTAAGAGAGAATAAAAGAGGTTTTATCGTCGAAACCCTTGACTTTAAATCTTAGAATAATTTATCGCTCACTGAGGTTCCTAGACCGTCCGCGATCGGTCGGTGCCTCTCACCTTTTTGGACATCATCATTCGGCAATAAAAATTCAAAAGCCCACGATTTTTACCAGCTTACCTTCCGCAGTATAAATGTCATTTTATTTTACCCACGAGTTTTTTTGACAATGAGGTAAAACCTCATTTTTCACCCGCCAACAGAAGAGAGAAAAAGGGATAAGACCAGCCACCACAGTAAAGGAGCGAAGGGATAAGACCAGCCACCACAGTGAAGGAGCGAAGGGATAAGACCAACCCCAGCATGACCGAAGCTTTCTCCCTCCACACATAAGACCCACTTCATAGCTAAGCTCAACAAGCAAGCACTAGAGGAGCCACCATAGAGCCAACCGAAGGCACCCACAGCCAAAGCAAGAGGCAAAGCCAAGAGGGCTGCTGAGCCAAAGCAACCACAGAGGGAAGGTGAGGAAGAGAGTGGAGGGGAGGAGCACGACGAATTGGGGAAGGCGAAGGGGGAGGACCGGCGGAGCATGGACGGTAATAATGTCGATTAGAGCTGACAACTACCACCAGGAGCCACGCCGAGCCAGCATCTCAGGTGACCCACCTTAATCCTCCATCCATCACAGTCGAGCAAGTATGGCAATACTATCATGCGTAAGGTAAAGGAGAGTAGAGAAGATCGTCCCGGGGTAGAGTTTGTAGGAGGCAGCGCGTGAGAGGCGCATGGCGGCCGGAGGTCGGCCGGGCTGTGAGGACCTCGGGCGGCCAGCGCAAAGGGCTCGAGGCGGTCTGGGCTCGGCCGGAGGAGGAGGCACTGCTGCGGCGGCGCTGGAGCCGCAGCCGAAGGCGAAGTCGAGGGAGGAGGCGCGGACGAGGCGGCGCAGCAGCGCATCCGGGCTAAGCGGCCGGGGAGTTAGCAGCGCGGCCATGGCGGCCGGCCGGAGGTGAGGAGGCAGCCAGGAGGAGGCGGAGGAAGGAGCGGGCCCGTGCCAAGCCGTCTTGGCCGGGGCCGAGGCCGACCGATTAATGGTCGGGCTGGGGGCGGCAGTGGTGAGGCCGTCGAGCGCGACCGGGCATGTCGCGGTCGGCGGGAGAGCGGCCAGTGGAGCCGCTCGGCGGAAGGAGAGAGAGGGCGAGGGGATGAGTGCGCGGGAGGCGAGAGAGAGAAGAGAAAAGAGATAAGGCCGACTGGTGGCCTCGGCTAGAAAAAAAAAACAAGGAAAGGAAAAAAATGAGAGGAAAGGAAAAAGAAGAGGGGAAAAGGGGGAATTATGGGTGCAGATATTTTTTAATTTGCAAGTCTACACACGCGATCCTAACCCATTTTATTATTATTATTTTGGGCACCAGTCGGTAGAATAGTGTCCGGTGAGAGGGTTTTGTTCTAGGGACGACAGCGTCCGTTTGTGTGCATGTATGTTGTAATGTATTGAGTCCGTTGTTGCTGTCTGCAGTGGAGGTTCGGGAGCGGCCATCCGCGTTGCTCTCTTGTGTTTGGTTAATATGCAAGTGCATGGTAGAGCGGTATCATGCAAATGGTATGAAGATGCGATGTTTTGTATTATGATGATGTTTATGGTAATGATGATGATGATGGAGCAGGGTGAGCAATGAGGTTACCACATTAATGATGACAATGGATATATGCATTTTGCATCATGGTAAGAATGCACGAGCAGTCGATGAGAAAGTCATGTAACTATTAGGTGAGATCGATGAGAAAGATACATGACTAATCCAAAGTGCTCTAGATAAAGTCTTACATCTGTAGGGACTTGATAAAGTCCTACAATGTAAGCACCCTATCCTAACGAAGATGGGGGAAGAGTGTGTCATCGACGGGTGAACACTCCGCGATACCGATATCAGCTGATGAGATGCATATGAGAAAATGAGCATGTAGAATATGGGTGCATTGCATTAATGAAAAGATGATGATAATGATATGACTATGTTGGTGTGGCAGTATTTTATCGTTTCTATTATGTGCTTGCTGAGTTTTCGGACTCACCCTTGTTTATTTGTGTTTAGGTGAACGACGATAATGATATGCATCGGGAAGGGAGAATAGTACAACCACGTCACATGCTATTATTACTGTAAACTTACTTCCCTAGATAACTACTTTTGTTGTAATATATTTAGTTGTTAAATTAACTGCGTAAAGTTTGGGATGATTATGATGTAACAATAACATTCTAAACCCGGAGGATAGGCAGTGTTACATCCACATAACAAAGAAAGGGGTTTTGAAGCATGAAAAGTTTGAAATACGACTATGATTAAGCGGATCCGGACATCTAGTGTATGATCATCAGGGTCACGTACTCATGCAACCCAATGGAATTTAGTAAATTATATACGAAGTTATTGTCCATCATTAGAAGTGACCCTATAGTGTAATGGAGGTGACCTCAATGGTCTTTTCGCTTGGATCCACCCATACGTGGGTATGTACCCAGCCTACCAGTGTTACGTCCTAGGTTTAAAGCTGTTGTCTATCGAGTTTAAAAGTGGGAAAACATGTGTCCGCACTTCATGAGGCCATAGGTGCCTTCAATAAACTCCAAGAGTGTTTAGTGGATGCACATGTATGCGTGCGGCTTGGGTGATGTGAGTGTGTTATGTGTCGGGTGTGTATGCTTATACTCTGTCTCTCTCTATATAGTGAGTTCTATAAAAAAGAGTATATAACAAGAATAAAAGGTTTCATAGCAAATTTCATTCCCTGTGGGGAAAATGCCATAGCAAATTGGATATTCAATATTTCAGACTCCAAAAATGTTGATAGGTTAGATGCAGATTGGACCGAAGCAGCGACTAGAGAGGGTGAATAGGAGCACGATTTCTTTTTCACTAAGGTCGGATTCAATATGATTTTCACTCCAATAGCTATGAGAGCTATGAAGATTAATGTACAAGCATAGTGGAAGACTTGTATTGAATCCAATCAAAATCCCGAAAACTCAATTTGCAATAAGTTATGTGGTCTGACCTCTCAAATTGGCGGGTCGACTTTTACATGGGGCGGTCGACCTCACGATATGGTGATCGACCTCGGCATGATGAACATTAGAATCAGCTCGAAAATGAAATCACAAATAGGTTCAACTTTTGATCCACAACTCCAAACTTCACGAAACTTGGACACACACCTTCTCTAGGATGTCAGGAACCTATTCCAATCAAAAATTGCGAAGATCTTTGTTAAAGTTTCGACCTTTTTCGTTTGAGTGAAGGTTGGTCCAAACCCGAGTCAAAACCGAAATATTATCCAAAAGTTAGCTCGTGAGTTAAAGATAATCCTAGATATATTCTCACATGTCACAGCAAGCAAGATCTAGGCCAGAAATCAAAGAAAAATCGAAGGATCAAAGAAAGCCACAAAATCACAAAATAGAGAGTAACAATAAGAAGAAAACTATCTTGAGGAATCTTGCTTGGATTGATTTGAGATAGATGTTGGTTTACAGCTACTCCATCATGGAGGACGGATACTCAACACTTGAGCACACAATCAATCCAATCTCTAAAAACCTAACCTCTCCATTATTCTCCCTAAACACCAAAACTAGAGTTTCAACAAAAACACAAGAGGGTTAAAAGTGCACAACTGCCCCCCTATTTATAGTGGGGGCTAGCTTCTAGAAGGTATTCCCTACTGGGCACTTGTTAAGCCCACACGTAAACGAGTTTCACTCACGCACGCATTTGAAAGCGTCGTCTCCATCTTCTCTTGACCTAAACCACTTCCCCTTGCGCCGTCTTGCGCCACGGTTTAGCCAAAAGCAATCAAGGTGGTATATTGGTGAAGTTACCAAAATACCCTTATCGATCCTTCTCCAAAAACTAGGTCCGATCTTCATGAAGCAATCCTATACTTACATGCGTGTAGATTGATCAACGACTCTCTTCATGTCGGCAAGTCTCTCCCATCCGGCTCCACCGAATCCACCATGACACTTGCAGAGCCCCGTGCGCTTGATACAACCCGTCGCACGAACTTCCGTGCAATCATCCTTGAACATTTTGTGCCATGCTTGAGTCCATTGACTTCACCCGGCATCCTCGATCGTTCTGAACCTCAGCTCTCCAAACCTAGTCCCAATCATCCTCGTCGTTGACCTTCAAGCGTCCTGCACAACAATAGACAAAAAAATCGATTCCGGGAATAAGTTATTCGCAACTTGACCCACGTTAATCAAAATATGCATCATGCAACACATATGCACTGAAAACCATGAACTTGACCTAACAAATAAAAATCGCCGCCAAGATGGTCGACAAACAAGTGAAAACCGATCAAACCGCCACTTAATGGCCAGTCAGACCGCCCTCTGGCCGATCAGACCGCCCAGCAAAGGACTTAGCTAAAATTCCTTCCTGGAAATTCGAAACCTCTCTGAAAATTGCAAACGAACAGAACTTTTGACTCGAAACTCTAAAAATTATGAGACATAGTGTAGGAGAATCCTCTCTCTTGCCCACACACTCTATTTTTGGCCCAACTCCAAAATCAAAGTTTCATAATGGCCGGTCAGACCGCCAAGTGGTTGACGACCGCGACCTCTTAACCCAAGGCTGGCGGTTTGAGCATAAGGTGGTGGTCGACGCAGCTTCTTGGCCGATTGGATCACTGCTTCTTCTTGGAGTCATTGCCGGTAACCTCCACAGACAAGAACTTTCTTTGAAAATGCATGATTCGATAAACCTTCAATATCATTGTCAATTGTAACATCATTATAAAATCATAAGCATACCCTTTGATATCCACACCCATCTTGTAAGGAAGCAAAACCATCCAAACTAGTGTATTTTTTAAGGATAAAACAAGTGCTTGACTACAGACTAAGGGCCTCTTGGATTCGAAGGAAAAACAACTATTCGAGTACCTATGGATTTGGTACTGTAGCACCATTTGATTTGTAGGAACGAAGGTAAGGAAAAACACAAGAAAATTTTATTTGCATACAGTTTCAAAGAAAAAATGTAAGAAAATTAACATCCACCGAGAGATCAAGAACAAACATGCTACCGGTGTCACTAAAAGCAAAGGAGATCACTATTCACTCCAAAATTCCTAAGTTCCAAACACACAATTCTACAAAATTGATGTATTTTCCAATCATCTGTTTCGTACATGCATTCCTATTTTATTCCAATGTTTTTTCAATTCCTGCGTTTTAGAATCCTGTGAATCAAAGATGCGCTAGAAGTAAGAACCCAATTGACAAATGAAAAAACCATACAAACCAAATGGCTTATTTCATTTGTTTATTCACACTGACCAAATCCCCAGTGATTTTTTTATGATTTAATTCATTTTTATATAAAAATATATTTTTAAGATAATCTCTGTTTAACTTTATTTCCAATTATGATCCATTTAACCACGTCTAGCGTATGACATGACAAAAATACGTTATCACGCCACGAACCTCGGGGCAAGCGAATGCTATCACACCACCCTTCTTGGCGTAACAAAACTTAGCCCAAAAACAGACACGTGCCGGTTTAGAGGGCTATCGTGGCAGTTTTGATCACACCGTGGTACGTGGCGTGACAAAAACAACACCGCTCGTTGTAGCATGACCAAAAGGATCAGAATTGTAAATAAAGTTAAGGAGAGGTTATTTTAAAATATTTTATTATTACACCAGCGTTGTAGTGTGATAAAAAGTCGAATTGAAAATAGAGTAGGAGATGTTATTTTTAAAAAAATATAGATTAAATCATGGAAAGGTTCATCCCCAGCTCAGGTTGTCCTCACTCATTCGTTATCCCTTTATCCGCAACAAGAACATGATACATGATGTAATTAAGACAATAATGATGGAGCCCAAAGTGCTAATTAAATCGTGTTTTTGTCGAAAGAAGGAAGTCTTGCTACACAATCTATGAAGGAAAGGCCGGGATGGCTTTTATTACGCAACCACCAAGGATTTTGCACAACGGTGCCCCCAAATACTGACTCAATGGGAGGCATCACGGCTGTAGTACTGGTCAAGGGTTTTCGCCGGTATACGGTGGAGCAGCTCGCGGGGAAAGATGCGAAGTAGTGACCACGCGAGGTCAAGCGACTGAAAGATGTTTCGCGTGTCATATGCCCCCTGAGTCACAAACTTCCGTTCAAACTTGTCGAGGAACTCGAGGTAGAGCTGACATTTTCAAGAGTTCAGTTAATAAGGAGCTTGAAACAATTGAAATTAGGAAAGTCAGTGCGTGATCGAGATTTACCAAGTCCTCTGATGACAATGCCTCCTCTCCGACCACCGCCTTCATCGCCTGCACGTCCTTGCCTATAGCATAATTGGCATATAGCTGAAACAAACATATCCGAGTAAATAATCCATATTCAAGAATAGGTAGCAGACTGCAGACTATGGGAATGTCAAAGCTACCTGGTTCGAGACATCAGCATGATCCCGGCGAGTCATGCCTTCGCCAATAGCGCTCTGCAAAAGGATCCAGGTCAAGTGAAAGCAGTTATGAAACTTATTGGTAAGTGGAAGCAGTTATGAAACTTATTGGTGATGCTGGCTTCAATAAAAAGTAGGGTGTCGGGTGCAACAATTTTTTTAGTAGCAAAACCTTACCTTCATTAGCCGGGAAAGTGACGGAAGGACATTAATTGGTGGATAAATCTGCCATTAAAATCAGCAACAAGATCAGACAGAAATTTTAAGATGCTAGTCAGTTAGCAGCTCCAAAAATATTTACCTGGGTAGATCATTGTCAGATTAGATTTAGTCATTTAGAGCAGTATAGGGTTTTCCAATTCACAGTTAAGTCACAGGTCCTCAATTGACAGAACCAGCTTCACAACTTATTTAATAGAATTAAGTGTTTCCCAGCGGAGCTATGTATGCTTCTTGTCTCAATAAATTGAGTACTTAAAGTCCAGTTATATTTCTGGTTAGAATCAGGAACCCTAATATTAGATTTTGAAGTCATCTCAAAGTTTAGAGGGCAACTGGGCATTGTAGAATACCTGCCGATTATGTAACTGCCTGTCAATGTAAATCTGCCCCTCGGTGATATAACCAGTAAGGTCAGGAGTTGGATGTGTAATATCTACAACAGCAAAAAACTCATAACAGTCAGAAATGTTGGCAGAAGTACTGAACAAGCTAACATCAGTTACAAATGTAACATGTTTTGCAATAAAAAATGGCCCACTATTTTTTTCTCAGTTCAATAACAGTTACATACTTTACATCACGGAAAGGAAAAAAAATGTCAGCTCACAAAATATTTAACAGAAATGTGAGGTTATATTCATTAACTGACCATCATTAGGCATGGTTAAAATAGGTATCTGCGTAATTGATCCTTTTCTTCCTTCTATGCGACCAGCACGCTCATAGATAGTTGCCAAGTCAGTATACATATAACCAGGATAACCGCGCCTTCCAGGCACTTCCTCTCGGCGGCAGAAACCTGATATGAAAAAGGGCCGAAGGTAAATAAACTTCTATATAAATCAAGGGAAGTTCTCATGAGTCATGACTCAAGACAGCACACTAAAGGAATCAGTGAAAACCATACCAATAGAAGAACAAAATGTGAAAAACAAAAAAAAAGCAACAAACACACATAGAAAATCAACTGCCCTCAACCAACATTGCAACGGAAATTTATTTCCGCTATCGATCTTATTGCATATAAAAGCATTTTTTTGCTACCATCTTAGTCAATAATTCTCATTGGGATTAAACTAACAGAGATTAATATAAGTTTACAACAAGTTATTATATAAAAGCATAGAACTGGTATAGCTGCAGTAGTGAATAGCTGTGTGTCTGTGTCGATGTAACCATATGATATTTAGCTCCCATTCTCCCAATGATAATAAACAAATAGTACAGCCCAACAAACATCAGTGATTACTTTTTAAAATCTGGGTTACCTGTATAAACATATCTGTTGAGCTATTTTTCTTAACAATTGAAATTAAGATGCAAGATAAAAAATTCACGGTTATGTATATCAACCAAGGATCAAAATCTCGGTTCCGCCGATTTCGGCCGACGGCGATACAGTGCAGTTACGGAAAATTCAAAAAGCGGTACAAATTTGAATTTCAAAATTTGAATTTGGTTTTACGGACCGTTACGGAAAAACGGCAAAAACCGGAAAAACGAATTAAAAAAGAGTCATCTTTTATGTTTTAATAGTGCTAAATATACTAAAAACTAATGTTTCAATACATAATCTAGCATAACAATGCCTAAACCAATAGGGAAGGACATTATGGAGTCAAAAATTCAAATTTGCATTTAAAAGATCGGCGGTATTTGTTTCCGAGCCGACCGTAAACGGTTACGGCGGTATTTCAATCCATGATATCAACTATCAAACACCTTACCGGCCGGTATTTCAATCCATGATATCAACTATCAAACACCTCGTGTTAATTCCTGTTTATGGGAGAGAAATGCCAAATGTTTCTCCTGTAAACACCAGGAAAATGTACAGGAATATAAGTGCCCTTACTTCACGAAGTGCATCAGCATATGAACTCATGTCAGTCAGTATGACAAGAACATGCTTCCCACACTCGTATGCCAAGTATTCAGCTGTGGTGAGAGCAATTCTTGGGGTGATAATACGCTCAATGGTTGGATCATTTGCCTATGAACAAAACCAAGGGGAAAGTTGGCAGATCTTGCAAATCCTCGTAGCAACACAGTGAAGAAAAAGAAGAGGAAAAAAGGTTATGCAAATGTACCAGATTAAGAAATAAGGTAACTCTCTCCATAGAACCATTTTCCTCGAAATCACGCTTGAAAAATTGTGCGGTTTCCATGTTTACTCCCATAGCTGCAAAGACAATAGCAAAATTGTCCTCCTCGGCACTCTACAACAATTGTAATATTAGATCTAGCATGCAGCAAAGGCTGAATAGAATGATTGGAATAAATAGCAGTAACTGAGAGTAGTATTAATTTATAGCCACAGTTTTTTATATTATTGCTACCACTTGCACGCTTAAGTTTACCATGGTCCATGTAAACCGAACCAAGCTTGCTCCATATATATTTATTAGTTACTTCTTAGAAGTTAAGTTTGAATAAAGACCACAGAAAAACAACAATAAATTGTCAGTCAATGTTGTCAATTATGGTTGACTGGTTGCCATTCTGACAGGATGCAGATTAGCATGTATAGCTGCTTATTGTAAGAAGAATTGCCCAGAGTTGCTACAGTACCCAGAATTAAAGACGGTCAATGATGCGCCCATGAGGTATGCTGTAATTTTACATAGTTTAGAAGAAAAATGCTGGCATAATGTCCAGGTAGCTATTTATTTCCATAATAGGGAAAAAAACATCCAAAACTAATCACTTCAAGTGCATATAGCATGCAATTTTTTTGCAAGGTGAGAGGTTTGAACAGTCCTTAGAAAATGTCATACACCAGCATACAAGCCTGGTTGATGGAGCAAATAACCATCAAGGCCTAGGTGGTTATTCTAGCTACATGCTCACTATAATTTTTTTCTAGTTATTTCTCAACACTTTCTAGAGTTATCCAAAATCATTTTTTAATAAAATGAAATACTAAGGTAGCTAATAATTTTTTTGGCTTTATATATACCTCCAAGATATTATCAGTTTTCTCTAAACGTTTTACCAAACCAGCCTGACGGCAAATCTGAGCAGCAATTTCATTGTGTGGGAGACCAGCAGCAGAAAATAGAGGGATCTTCTGACCACGAGCTATAGAATTCATGACATCAATTGTAGATATGCCAGTCTGAATCATTTCTTCAGGGTATGTTAAGCTCGCTGGGATTGATAGAACTTCCTTAACCAGATAACAAAACAATGTCAAAATCTAGGTGTTCTCAAATCTTCTGCATATTTGAAACCAGCTAACTCTTACCGGAAATATCCAAGTATGCTTCTGGTAAAATTGGTGGACCATTATCTATAGGTTTCCCAGAACCATTGAAAATGCGCCCAAGCATATCCAGTGACACTGGAGTTTTTAGAACCTGAATTGCACAAAAAGGACATGAATGAACCAAATTCAGCACAAATCTGCTTAAAAAAAATTCAAGCATTAAAACAAATAGCACTTAATCATAGTCGATTAAATCATTGGAAGTTGGAACAGATATCATACAGAAGAATATTCATTGACATTTAAGAATTAGAATTGTAAAAGAGCACCTTTATCACTATATATAAGCACAAGTTGCAGGGAAAAATGGTATTACCTCACCAGTGAATTGCACAGTTGTGTATTTGTTGTCAATACCAGAAGTTCCTTCAAAAACCTGCCAGTGAATTTCAGAGTTTGATGAGCAATAAAAGGAAGGCAGCTAAAACTATAGACTAACATCTAGATTGAAGTTCAAATTCATCCCCATGTCTGAGGTCAACTGAAGATGAAAGTAAAGACAAAGACAACTGTTCAGTGGCGCTTATATTGAGCTAATGTGTTTGGCATATTGCATAATTGTATGTACTGCCACCTAGATGGTTCTGACTAAAGACAGGCAATTCATATTTGTCTTTGCAAGTTGCATAAAAGATAAGATAAACAGTATGTGCCATCTCTTTTCCCAATCACATAATCACAACCTGAATATAATTTTGAAAAAAAAATCCCATCAATAAGTGATGAAGAAGGAAACAATGTCTATTTCATAAACTACATGACTGCATCAATGAATTGGGAACTTCTGAACAAAATATGTGATCTTCATTCTTCATGTTGCTATGAGACTACGACACAAATATATATACCTGAACTACAGCTTTCTCTCCATCGACTTCAAGCACTTGACCACGCCTAGTTGTGCCATCTCCTAATCGTATGTTGACAATTTCTTGGTATTTAGGACCCTGAAATGACAGTTGAAGGATCAAAAAATTATTATGAATGTGAAATTAAATCACCAAAAATGGTATGTACATGTGATATTATATAGAATAGCCATCCCAAGATATGATACCTTTACTTTATCAAGAATGACAAGAGGACCAGCAACTCCAGAAACTGTCCTGTACTCTACAATACAAAGAGAGATGTTAGAAGGTATGCATAATTTTAACCAGAATAATACTAAAATTTTTGAGACCCCATTCATGAAAGGCTACAGATATGGAGATAAAAAGAAAAATGCATACCCATCCCAATCTCAAGGGTTCCTTCCTCCATGTCGACATTGCCGTTTGCGACAACCATGTTTTAGATTTTAGAAGCCTGATATACCAAACATAAATAGACTAAGTTAATAGAATACATTTCAAACAGGGGAAAAAAAATCCCTAGACGACTATGATACGCTGATGCCATTACTAAACTTGCTCTTTAATGGTTGTATCTTCTCATTTCAGTCGGTGCTCTCATTAATTGATTCATACAACTCTACAGCATATATAACACTGGAATCATGGTCTAGCAAATCTGTCATTTACATCGTAGACTCTGAGCAACATCGTGTACCAATTTAACATAAACCAGATTATGGCAAAGTTAAGGTTTCAATTACATGGGGAAATATAGAATCAAATACTAGTTGTAGTGTTGTACCAACAAGAGATCAACGAAAGTAAATTAAGTTATATTCTAATTGGCCTAAAACATTTTTAGGCTCCTAACTCACTCTGACCCCCAAAAAAAATCAACAACACGCGGATCATGTAAACTTTATTAGAGCCATTCGTTTTTTTGTAACAAAGACACAGGAGAGCTGCCCTTTTATTGATAAAGCTGGAGAAAACAAGATAAAAAAAGATACACATCGAGCTTCCTTTATTGGAGCTAAAGGATCATGTTTCCGAAACACAGGAGACAACTGTTACGCATCGAGCTCCTAAAAGGCACAGTTTAAGAACACCAAACCAGACTGACCAGGTAACAAAAAAACCGAGCTTTATATCAGTTCTTCAAGGAGACATCATCAAGCTCCTACAGAGCACGCTATGAAAACTCATCCCCCCTCGTCACCGCCTCATTAACCAAACGACAGCTCCACGGGCTTCTACATTGGTTAATCAAACTACGAAGTACGAACTCCAGAAAAATCAAACATACACAACACAGCAAGCTACAGAACGCAGCGCAAAACTCTACAAAAACCTTAGCAACTATCCACGAGACCACGATGCAGCCGACTTGAAGCGCCAAATCACAACCCACTGCCACCGGCCTGCTCGTCGTGGGCGGCCCACGCGAACCACGCAACCCGAACGAGCAAATCTCTAACGCGCGAGCTTAAGCGTGCCGCGGCGAGTGGAGAAACTGGGATCGAAATCGAGCGGAGGAGGAAGGCGAGATCCGAAGAACGCGTCCGAATACCTTGGATTCGATCGGATGCGCGCAGCAGAGGCTTCAGTCAGGGATCGCGCAAGTTATTATTTCCCCCCGTTGAGGCGATGCGATTAGCGGTCTCGTTTAGCCTCCCCTCTCGATCCGCCACCTTGGAGGCTAGAAGATCGCAACCGTCCGTGTGGTGGCTGGGTGATTTGGTTAGCATGGACGGTTCAGATCGGTGATCTAGTAGTAATTGTTTAGGTGGGCCCCGACGGGGCGAGGCGCCTGGAATGGAAGTCGAGCGGGTCACGTCGGCCCACGTGCAGAGCTGTCGCGTGCGGCCCTTACGGAAGGATTCGCTTATTTGGGCTGCAGAATGAGCAGGCCTGTTGGGCCTCTATTAACCCCACATATGAACATCTCTTGCTTCTTTGGGCCGCAAACTGCAAAACAGCCAGGCCTTGCTTTTGGCTTTGGGCGCCGTAAATGGAACAAGTAGCCGTGAAGTTAGCGTCCATTTTAAGCCGACGGGCAGGGGTGGATTTGGGCCTCGGACGGGGTGGACTATAGCCTGAGGCCCAGAAAAAATAGCAGTAGAATTTTTTTTGATATATGGATCAAAAAAATAGGTAGAGTCATTTAGCCCGAGGCCCGACCATCAGAGGCCTAGCTCATGCAAACGCAGACTTCATGCATTGCTCGGCTGGCCGCGGCCCCACGACCTCGTCGCCCGAGCCTCATGTCCCCACCCCGGTGCGCCGCCCTAATTCCCCCACATGCCTTGCCAGAGAGCATAATCCCGCTCCCAACGCTCCTCAATCCACCCCGGCGGCTCCTTGCCTCGCCTCCATCGCCCATCCCCCAGGCCGCGTGCTCTGCCCTGCGGCCTCGCCCCTCCATCGGCGGCTCCTCGCCCATCCGGCCCGTCGCCACCCACCTGCCGTCGCCACCCAGATCCGCCTGGCCCTCTCCGCGGCTCCTCGCCTTCATCGCCCATCGGATCCTGCTCGCCCTCGGCCTCGCCGTAGCCCTCCGTCTCCCTCCGCGCCTCCCTCGACATAGCGGCGCCTTCTCCGACCTGTCGCCGCCCAACGAATCCACCTGGCCCTGCCCTGCCGCTGTGCTCCAACTTGGTCAGTGCCCTTCGCGCTCGCCTCGGCCCGCTCCGCGCTCCGGTCAAGCCCTGCTCCGCGCTTTCGTCTTTGGCGTGCTCACAACGATCCGTGATGGTGGTGAAATCTGGTGAGTGATGAAATCTGGTGAGTTCTAGTGAAATCTGGTGAGTGATGAAATGTGAATGATGATGAGTTGATGACTAATCTCTTAGAATTTAGCGAGGCGTGATCTAATCCTAGATCGCCACTCTGCGTGAGTATCCACCATAGTTACCAATTTCAATTCGAGCCATTCGGTTTACCTCTTAGTGTATAATGTAGTCTGGTCCATTTGATTATCTGTTTTGGATTCTAACACACACACACACACACACACTGTTTTGAATTTTATAATATATATTATAAAATACCAAGTGTAGTTACTCGCATTGTATCTACCATCCATCTACCTCGAGATACCACTTACTTGATCGGGTTATTGGGTCGGATACCACCACTAACATACCAAGGTTCTGAAGGCTGAAATAGTTCACGCACATATATTGATTCCTTGGCGACCTCACATATATATGGAATCTGAGGCGATTAGCTCTAACTATCAAAAGATAAATCAGGATTAATTGCCAAGATAATACAAAGGTAAACATAGTAGGTGCTAATGTTACGGGAGGCTGATTACATGCTTAGTAGGTGCTAATGTTACGGGAGGCTGATTACATGCCAAGATAAGGCAAAGCTTAAACATGGTAGGTGTTGATGTTACGGGAGGCTGGGAATTCGAGTGTTGATACATTGTGGTATTTGTATATATCGTCTTGTATCGTCTAACAAGTTGTGATGATAACTTCGTCGGTGTGATATACGTATCACCTGTCGAATGGAGTATGTCGGTGGGCCCATGGTGCTTTTGTTGTATACTCCGTTGAATGGAGTATGTATGCTGGCTGCTAGACTGCACATGGAGTATGTATACCCAAGTGACCATTAACCGATCCATTCGTAATTTTTTTTTAAATGGGACGACTTCCTATTTGGCTGCAGAGAATAGCCTGAGGAACGAACTAGGAGCAGAAAAAGGAGTATTGTCGAGACCCAAAAATGCAATTCTGGACCCTCTGTGTATTCTGCACTAGTCTAGGATCACGCTAGTGCACATAGTGGCAACATAGATGAATATCGATCCACACAAGATGATTAATATAATAAACGACTAATTTGAATAGCAAATAATGGTGTTGACCTTATGGTCGAGTTTACATTTATTAAGCCACACAGGGCTGACAATAGATAAAATAGCAGCATCATAATGGAAATAAACTTCAGCATAATCCCATCAATTCACCAGAGGCAACTGGCTGGGATCAAAACCCTAACGATCAACACCTTCGTAGAACTCCTCCTCAAATGCAGTCGAAGACTCCTCCACTTTTGTTGATTGCTTGAAGCAAGTATGATTACACAACCGTACTCGTAAGTCATACCATAGAATGCAATTTATAGATGATGACTTATTCCAAAGGAATAGCTTCTGTGGTTCTTTTGCAGAAATACAACATTTGCAATTGAATACAAATAATAGATAGAAAACATAATTCAAAACAAATAAGATAATATTACTTTATCATTTGATTTCACAAAGGCACACAGTCTAAACAAGTTATCCACAAAACCATATGACTTAGATCACACAGCTCCCTTCTCAAATATTTTTATGAAAATCTACCCCTCGTGTAAAATCCCGAGCATGTCTATGACCGGGGCGTGGCTATTCGAATAGATTAATTAACACTCTGCGAGAGTGCACTTTACCCACAAGATACAATCGGTGTAGCTAGCAGACCATAACAAAACCTTTCGAAACTTCATCTCAACATTGACACTCCCGATGTACTTTACTCTCGTCCAACGATACACACATCATTTGGTATGACACACATCGTTGGATAGGGATGCGTGAACCGTCCCGATGTGAATAACACACCTCCGACCCATCACACGACAACCTACAACCTAAGTTGTCAATGGCAAGATTCCATAACCTACTAAGTTAGACCAGTCCCATACCGGTATGTGGTTGTACAATAAGTCTCAGTTCAATGACGCACAAAGTTAAGTCCTTAATTGACCAAGGCAAGGCTTCCAATTTCTAACTAAATCACACAGATTATCATTCCCAGCACACAGCTCCACCATATCACATGGTATCCACCACTTGCCTTAGTCTAAATCTTTTCCCACCCTGTTGGTTAAGCGCAACACATGCCATCAACGAGTAATAGCATACAACACACACAGTTTTATCACACAGTTCCATAATCACTTAGTTAAGTTTATATTTGCAACTCACATGAAATGATGACTCGTAGCATGGCTAAGCAATCTACTCGTATCTAACCAACCCACGTTGGTGCTACGATAATACCAACTAATAATGAACCAACCTAGGGTGACAAAAGATCATGGCATAATAATAGACAAGGTGGGTATAACAATTTGGATTAATAACTAACTTAAAAGCATTTAAGTAATTACTTGAAATAGAATGCAATACATTGAAACAAAGTAATTTTAAAAACTGGGTGCAACATGATCAAAGGTATAACTTACCTTGGAATAGGTCTAGGTACTGATCTTGATCTTGAGGCACTTCTCCTTCTTCAAAAGTTCCTGAAGAATTAACGTCTACTTGCGAACGAAATAAATAAATAACAGAGGCAAAACAAACTCCAAAATTAAATAAAAATCATAAATAAAAATATCTTGAATTTATATAAATTTAGAAATTTAAATGGGCTCAAATGGAGTTCGGATGTAAAAGATATGGGCTTTGGAAGATTGAATCTAAAGAAAATACCATAAATTGGAATTTAAAATTTTGAATTATTTTTCTAAAGAAAAATTGATTATTGTGCAATGCTAACGTCGGTGAAGAATTTCCAGAAAAAGAATAAAAAAAAAATTCGACATGTGGGACCCATGTAAGCCTCACGACTCACGGTGGTGAGTTCACCGGTAGAAAACTCTTGTGGCGGTGGAGTGGCCACCCATGCGGCAGCGTGGCGCTAATCTAGCGCCACGCCGAAGCGACACTGCAAGTCTGATTCTTGTGGCCAGGCCGAGGTGGCGGCTTAGCGATGATAGCGGCGGCCCTAGGGACCGATGGTGCGTCGTGAGCGGCGACTTCGCGGCGGTGGAGGTACTAGGTTGTAGCCAATGCTAATGCGGTCCCGGGTGCACTCAGCGCCAGGGTTGTGGCGGCGACCGTGGCGAGCTTGAAGCGGAGGAGGCGGCGGCTATTGTCGGACAGCGGTTCTAGTGATGCTTGGCGGGAGGCGCGAGGTTGCTCTGTGACGGCGGACCCGATGGCGTGCTCGGCAGCGACAAGGTGACTACGGTGGCGGCGCAATCGAAGAAAAACCGGCAGCGGAGACAAAACCTAAAGCTTGAATTGCGGCGGCGCTAGAGCGTCGAGTCGCGGCGGGGTTTTGGGGTGCGGAGACAAGCGCGAGCCCAGGGGTGCCTTATATAGGGCCGAGGCGTGCCGGATTTGGGAATCCCCAAATCGGGATTTTCTCGGTTTCGTTTGAATTACGGGATAGAGTCCGTTTTTGCCCCGATTGCTAGCAGATACGGGTGCGGAAGAATCGGAGATAATATTTGGTAGCGAAATCCGGGAGATTTGAGCTCGAGGAGCAGTAATGGTGGACTCGCGCGGAGAAGAAACCGAGTCGGAGATGACGACCCTGTGGCGGGGCCCACTTGGCAGCAGCATGGGGAGACGCGGGTGCGGGAGCTCGTTCGGCCATTGATCGAGGCCACGCGTCTGCAGATGTTGGCGGGAGGCGTCGGCGAGAAGCGAGAGGCGGCAGTGGGGACCACTGTCGGCGAAAGGCGAAGCGCGTGTGTGGCCCCGGGTTACCTGTGCTAGGTCGTGCGGGAATAGTATTGGGTTTCGGCCTGACATTGTTACGGAGGCTTTTAAATAGATTTTCTATTTTAGAAAATATAGAAAATACAAATAGCAATTAGAAAATAGCAAATGAACTCGAAAATTTCTAGAAAAATATGGAAAGTATATCAAAGCCGGAGAATCCAAATAAAATAGTTTTGACAATGGTTGATTTTGGGATTAATCATATTAAATCATTTTGATATTAAAAGTCCATGTTAAGCTTTCAATAAAATTCAATAAAAATCGAAATGGTGAATTTTCCAACTAGCAACTAATTAAAAGATTTTAAAATCTTAGAAAATTGAGATATTACAAGTATGGAGGTGCATAGGAGTATGTCATATGCATGCAGTATATGTATAGTTAAAGGAGTATCTAGGTGTATGGTAGTATATATATAGCGTATGCACGCAGAGTATACTTTATACTAAAAGGTAGTTGTATGGGAAGTATATAACGTTTGCATGATAGTGTCTCGTACAATAAAAGGAGTACATATGGAAAGAAGTGTATAGGTGTATGGGGAATGGGAAATGGATCGGGTCTCTCACATCCATGATATCCAGCCTTTATTAGGCTCGAGCAGGCACACATCTCATTAAGCAAGGCGGTCACTACTACAAAGCAGGCCATAGAAGGCGCCTCATCACAGGCGGTTCTTTGAAATGCGTGCGTGATAAAATAATCACGAGCGGTTCCAGAGCAGGCAAATGCGTGATTTCAAAGGTTTACCATGGCTTGGATTTTTACCATGGTAGTCAATACTCTGTCGTGGTAGGGTTTGGGCAGCCAATCCTCTGTCGCGGCAGCTAAACCTTTGCTGCGGCACACAATTGATGGGCAGAGGATTGGTTCTGCATGCGAGAGTTTATATCTGTGGCGGAGGATTGACTACCCAAACCCTACCACGACGAGTATTGGGCGCCATAAGTAACTATCACAGAACGATTCGTGAATAGAACCATCTGTGATAGCCTTTTTCATATCTGATTCCAAAACCGTGCGTGATGACTTCATGTCACATAAAGTCAGACGGTTCATAAAACCGTCTGTGATGACGATTTTGAACCGTCTGTGATATCATTTTACGTAGTAGTGGGTGGATGGGCGGGAATAACTACACCTATGAGTAGTTAGTATTTTTCATATATATATAATTTCACTTGGAATCTCACTTCAAATGAATACCATACAATAAAAATGGCACATAGTTCATTTACTTCATAAATACAAAGGTCATACGTAGCTAAATAATAAAACATAAGTTCATAATTTCATATATTTTACCATAGTCTAGCATACTAGTCTAGCATAATTTCACTTCTTGAAGGGTAGTATTGGACTCGGACTTACGTGATTTAAAGTGATCACTTCAATTTTGAATTTTTAATCGGTACCGGAATAACCGGAATGACGGAATGGCTGGAATGGATCGGAATGGCCGGTATTGACCGGTATTGAGGCTACGATGTGTTGGTTTGGGTGTCAGTATGTTATGTTTCGGTCATTCCGTCGATGTCGAATGAAATTGATAAATATGATATCCACGATTTGGGCTCTAAGCGGGGTCCACGTCGCGACTCGGGCTAAGCATAAATCTTTGCAATGTTTAGCATCTGCGTAAGCTCCAAGGTGGGACTTACAAACAAATGTTAAATTTTTAAAATAACTTACCCTCGCTCTCACATCCGTCCTCACTAACTCTCACGACATATCACCCCTAGGCTAAGCATAAATCTTTGCAATGTTTAGCATCGCTCTCACATCTGTCCTCACCCACTCTGACATATGCATCTCTCATCCTCTCCAAACCCGGTGACCGGCGGCGATGCAAGCGGACCCAGGCGGCGGGGCAAAGCGACAATGCGAAGGATTGAGGCGTCGATAGTGGTGGGGTAGGTGAGCCTGGGCGATGGCGTGGGCAGACCTGAGTGACGGGGTGCTCAATCCTTGACCAACGACGACCAACCTCGAGGCGCAGTGATCGGTGGCGTCGTGTGACTAGATCTCGGCGGATGCGGCATTGGCGGTGGAGGTATCGGCATTGCGAGCTCGGTGGTGGTGGTGCGGCGTCATTCTGGCGCATGTAACAACAACAATTCCTCTCGTCTTGATTTCTTTCAATCTTTTTATTCGTTTACGCCAACCTCTGAAATTGAGTGCTAGGTGTCACCTTGACTCACTTTTATCAAGTATCTTGGATTATCCATCCTCTTGGTCTCAACCCTAAACTCTCAACAAAACCATTAACGGTTAACCTATACTCTTTTTCAATATTTGTAAACACATTGTGTGACAATGCTGAATATTTATTAATATTTTATGTAACTTAAACTTGCCAAGGTGAATATGGCCTACAAAGGAATATGCGGGTGTGTATGTGGGGTGATGAGACTTATCTACTCATCATGACATTCAAAAGTATTATTTTAATATTAAAGTAATTTACAAAAATATGATAGTGAAAATAATAATAAAAGTACATATGCGGTCCTTGATCGGATTTACCTCTCCTATCTTGATCGACTCCTTTTGTAGCGTGATCAACAAATTCGGGTTCTATAGTAGAAGAAAAATCAAATAAATAAGTCCAGACTCAATAAGAGGCGATCTAGGAACAATATAAAATAAATAATTAGGAAATAATATAGAGAAAGGTGGTGTGGGCAATTAGGATTTATTAGGTGCTTGTTTGTCTAGACTGAGTTGAAAATGGGATTCACGGGCTCCAAATGGTCAAAATGTGTATTTATTTATTTACTGGGTCTAGATGAATAGTATTGGGTCTGGTGAACAGTAATGTGTCTAGTACTGTTCACTAATGGGTTTGGGTGGAACAGTAATGTGTTTGGGCTCAAACAGTAATAAGTCGAATAGTATTGGGCCTTGGCGAATAGTGTTGGTCTGAAAGTGAATAGTGGTGGACTACATAGTACTGAACAGTATTGGGCTGATTTGGCCACTGGGCATACTTGGCAGCCCACGTGGGCATTCGGCCCATTTGGGCTTTTCAACCAAAGGGAGCCCAGCTCCTATTTCTTTCTCTCATGGCTCCTTCTGTTTCTCCCCTCTGCAGCCGGCAGCAGCGGTGGCAATTTAATGGCAGTGGTGGTGGCGGAGGTGAGGGAAGGTGTGGGGAGTACTTACAAGGCACAAGGGTTCTATTTTTGAGCTTGGTTGTGGCTAGAGGGGATTCGGTGGGGGCTCATGGTGGTGGTGGTGTAGATCCGAAGCAGGGTAGTGGCGTGGCGCCCTTGACCAAGGCGGCCGTGCCAGCACCAGTGGACCAAAGGGTCTAGCGGTGGCAGGCGAGCTAGGGAGCTCTGTGGCGGTGTGAGCCGTGGCGTGGCGCCATGGCGTGCAACGACGGCGAGCTAGAGTGCTGAGGGGATGGGCTTGGAGCTAGGGGATGAGTTCACGGTGGTGAGGAGAAGCTCACGGCGGGGTCAATTTGACGAATGTGTGGGCGGTGACGGTGAGTTGAAGAAGTGGCTTATTTGGTGTTTCTCAGGCGCGGTGTTGATTGGCGGTGGTGATTGGCGTTGGGGAAGAAGAAGCAGTGTCGTGGGGTTGAGGGGAGACTGAGGATGAAGAATATGTCAAGGCTCTGGCTTTTATAGCTAGTGAAGGGTAGTGGTGGCGATGTGAGCACGGCGGAGTGCGGCGCGTGGATGGGCGTGTGTGGCTCGTGGGGTTCGGCGTTAGAGGAATGGTGTTGGCACACAAGGTGGCGGGGTGAGGTAGTGGAGTCTTGACCGGGACAAAGGTAGAGAAGGACCGGCGGTGTGACGAGGCGTAGGGAGAGCAACATGACAAATATGAAGAATAGGGAGAAATGCATGACAGGATGACGCCTTCGGGATGGAAAAGCGAAAGAGGAAAGTGGGAAATGTGCAAGATTTCCCGAATTGGGCAAGAAATCTTAATTTAGGCCAAACTCAAGCAAGTCTTTGAAAACTTGAAATTTTGGGTCTTTTATTTACCCCTTCAATGCAATACTACGCCATATAGTTGTAGAGATCATGTGGATATGATCCTAATCTTAGTGTGTTGAATAATTGGCAATAGCGTTAAGGTGTTTGGAGTAACCCTCATTTTGGCAAAGTTCTCTTGCTAGTCAAACATTGGGTATGTCGTAGGTCTTGGTGGTGGTGCGATCGGTCATTGTTGGTTATCGATCGACCATGGGTGGCGGTCGGTAGAACACGATGGTTGGATCGGCCAAATGTGGCGGTCTAACGCCCAAAAAGTCAACTTGTGAATTTTGGGGAATGAGATCAAACACTTATGTGGGAGTATTTGGAGGTGTGTTTGCACCAGGTCTCATGGAAAATAGAGTTTTGACTCAAAACTAGATAGTTTTTTTTTTCTGAAATGTCCAAAGAGGGTGTTTTCCAGGACTTGGGGAAACTCTGGGAGCGATCGGCCATTGTTGGCGGTGGTCGAACCGACCCTAATGATCTGGCCGGCGGTTGGTGGTCGGACCGGCCATAGTGGTTCAGGCACAATGAGGTGCGCTGATTTTTTTTAGGGTTAGGCCAAAGTCATGGGTTTCATTTAATAGATGTCGCATGTGCATGTTTCGGACTAATGTGGGTCAAGTTGCGAAGAACTTGTGCTCGAAAATGGTTGCTTGGTCTATTGCTGTGCAGGTGGCTTGGAATCAACTGCAGTCAACGGCGGGGATTGGGACTAGGTTGAGAGAGCCAAGGTCTAGAATGATCAAGGATCTTTGGGTGGTGGTTGAGGTGAAGCAAGGCGCAAGATGGACAAAAAACCATAGAAGGCGAAGTTTGAGCAAAGGCCTCTGTGAAGGTATGTGCTAATGCCTCATCAATTATGCGAATCGATGATTGCGCATATTGTGCGATGCTACGTGACGATTTGCTTGTTTGTGATGGTTGTAGGACATCGGAGCTAGGTCATGGTGAGAGCGGATTAGGTTGGGACTAGGTTTGGAGAGCAGAGGTCGAACGATCGGTAGTCTTTGGAAGATGAGTGGGGCTAGCGGGGTGGTTACAAGCCGAGAAGACAAAGAGCGGGAGTGGGAGCTACTGGTGATGAACATGACATCTTGGCAAGGTGGATCAGGGACATTTCGGGAGGCGATGTCCTAAATGGTCAAGGAAGCGGTTGTAGTCATGGTGAGACATGTGGTGTGCCAAGTGACTTGGTCCTAGTTACAGCGAGGATGGTTGGTGCCATCCGAATGTGGGAGAAGGCTTGATGGGAAGTCATTGGGGCCACATGGATGATGGTGGGCATGGGAGATGCTTGAGTCGAAGGAATCGCCAAAGGTCGGTGAGGGTATTTTGGTAAATTGCCCAATCTTGGAATAGTGGTGGTGTGCGAAACCACGGCGGTGGCCTAAGTGGATCGAGTCAAGGTGTCGAGCCGAGGAACAAAGGATCCCGATTCTATGTGTATTTACAGACTAGTCTCATGATTAGTAGCTAGTTCACCACGATGAAATAAATATGGTAACATCCATAAATCACAACCCTTTATTAATAAATATCGAGTTTATTACAAGAAAGGCTTACAAGCCAACAATAACGAACACAACGGAAGACGATGAAGAAGTAGTAGAGTCCAGCTGATCTGCCACAGGCAATCGACTGGGGTAGCAGGCTAGTTGTCGCGACCCACACTGATAGCGAAGTCCTCCTCTAAAATTTATTTGTATTAAGCAAGGGTGAGCACAAACAACCGTGCTCCACAAGTTACACCCTATAACATATTATAATGCATGCAGGGATATATCAAAAGAAGACTTATTGGTTGAATTTGCATAAAGCAATATTTTCTTTAAATATTTGTACTAAGTTCCAAAGCAGTTATTCTATAACTAAAATTCATTTATAAATTCTCGAGCTTTATAGTTGGATAACCTCCACATGAAATATAGTGATGGGTACCCTCCTATCACAAGGCTAACGCCTAATTTCTCAATTGTATAAACTATCCAAAATTATTTGTTAAAATCTTTTGAAATCAAAACCAAAGTCTAACTTTGAGCGACTTTGCTCAGCATGTCCATGACCGTGGACACGGCTATTCAAATAGTTTTATAATTTGCAGAAGTTGTACAACTTTACCCACACAAGACCGACTATTGAATAGTTTTACACTTTACTGAGTGTAGTACAACTTTACGCACACAACATGACCTCGCTAGTTTGTTTGGTATTAAATCGATACCACTTTGTTCTCTACCTTAGGTAATTAGTCTGAAACACAGCGTCAAAGCCTTTACAATTGTCGGGACCCAAATATGCAAATCTGGACCCTCTGTGTATACTGCACTAGTCGAGGATCACGCTAGTGCACGCAGTGCCAACATTGATGGAATATCACCTCCATACAACGAAATAATAAATAAACGAGTACTTTGAATAGCAAATAACTGTTGAGACCTTAAGGTCGAGTTTTACATTTATTAAGCCATGCAAAGTGACAATCTTGAAATAAAGCTGCAGTGAAACAAAGTAAACTCCAGCGGAATCTCATCAATTCACCGCAAGCAACTGACTGGGATCGAGACCCTAACGATCAACCTTCGTAGAACTCCTCTTCAAAAGCAGGTGATGACTCCTCCACTTCAGTTTATTGATTATAGCAAGTATGAGTACACAACCGTACTCTCAAGTCATACCACATAATGCAATTTATAGATGATGGCTTATTCCAAATGAATGGCTTCTATGGTTATTTTGCGAAATGTAACATTTGCAATTGAATACGAATAATAGATTGAAAGCGTAATTCAAAACAAATAAACAATAATAAGTTATTCACACGACCATATGACTTATATTACACAGCCCCCTTCCCAAGGTTTTATGAAAATCTACCCTCGTGGGAAATCCCGAGCATGTCCATGGCCGTGGGGCGGCTATTCGAATAGATTGATTAAACACTCTGCGGAGGTTGTACATTTTACCCACACGATACAATCGGTCACATTGCCCACCTTGGTCATAACAAAATCTTTCGAAATTCGTCTCAAGCATTGACACTCGATGTGCTTCTTTGCCATCCAAGCTGATACACCACGGCGTTTGGTTCGACACACCGTTGGGCGGGGATGTGGCGAACGAATCCATGATGTGACTTATCATACCTCGACCCATCACCACGGCTTAAATTACAACTTTGTCAATGTCAAGATTTCATAACTTACTAAGTTAGGTCTATCCCATACTAGGCATGTGGTTGTACAGTAAAGCTCAGTTCAATGGCGCACAAAGTGATGTCCTTGATTGACCAAGGCAAGACTTCTAATTTCTAACTAAGTGTCACACAGACAATATTCCCAGCACACAGCTCCACCAATTACACAGAATCCACCACTTGCCTTAGTCTAAATCTTTTCCCACCCTGTTGGTTAAGTGCAATACATGCCACCAATGAGTAATAGCACACAACACATACAGTTTTTATCACACAGTTCCATATTTCATTAGTCAGATTTATATTTGCGACTCACATGAAATGATGACTCGTGGCTTGACTAAGCAGTCTAATTGTATCTAACCAACCCCTGTGGGTGCTACGATAATACCAACTTACAATGAACCAACCTAGGGTGATAAAAGATAATAGCATACAATAGACAAGGTAGATATAGCAAATTGGATCATTAAGTACACCCAAAATCATTTAAATACATACTTAAATTAAAATACAATAATTTGAATCAAAATAATTTGAAAGATGGGTGCAACATGATCAAAGGTATAACTTACCTTGGAATATGTCTAAGTACTGGTCTTGATCTTGATGTGCTTCTTCTCCAAAATTTCTCGAAGTATCGACGTCTACTCGCAAACGAGGCAAAATATATAAAAACAAATAAATAACAGAGGCAAAACAAACTCCAAAAATCAAATAAAATTCACCATTAAATAGATATTGATTTTATATGAATTTACAAATTTGAATGGGCTCAATCGGAGTTCGGATGCAAAAGTTATGGGCTTTGGAAGTTTGAAAATAAATTTAAAACCTAATTTGGATCTTAATTTGATTTTTGAATTTTTATAAAGGAAAATGGATTATTGCGCCAAAGCTTGCGTCGTGAAAATTTACGGAAAAAAGAAATAACTAAAACAAATTCGACACATGGGCCCCATGTCGACCTCTTGACTCACGGTGAGTGCGAGTTCAGGGCTAGGGAAGAGAAGAGGTGGTGGACTGCCACGTGCGTGTCTTGTCTTGGCTGCAGTGGCACTGGCGACCTGTGTGCATTGCCAGCGTTAGGCTGGCGTTGTGAGACGCAGCGGAGGCGGCGCTCGGAGATCGATGGTCGCCGTGTCGCCGGCGATGGAGAATACAGTTGCTCCGTGCTATTGCATACCTAGGGTGCCCTCACGATGGTAACAGCAGCAGTGGCGACGGCGGCGAGAAAAGCGGCGGGCGAGTCTTGGTCTTGTCGGACGAGGCGGCGAGTGCTCAAGCGGCGAAGGTGTGCCAGGTACCCTAGGCCTTCTTGAGCACGGCGAGGCCGGCGAGCAGGCGTCAAGCAATGACAGGCGCAGTGGCGAAAACCCGGGCGACAAAACCTAAAGCTTGAATTGTGGCGGCTAGAGCGAGAGAGGGCGAGGTGTGGCGGGATGAGGAGAGAGGGAACCTCGGGGGGTTTTATAGGGCGGGGGTGACGAGATGGAAACGCCCAAATCGTGACCAAACGAACACGTTCGGCGATTCCGAGATACAGGAGATTGAAGCCGATTCGGTGGTTGATTCGGTTGGGGATAGATCTGGGATAGCCGGGGTTTGTTTTGGTAGAGTCGGTGAAGAATCGGCAACCTAGCGATTTTGTCGGACGAAGCTACCATAAGCGGCAATGGCGGACCTTGGCGAGAGTGCGGAGAAGAAAAGCACGGAGACAATGACTCGGTGGCGGCCCCCAAGCGGCTGACGAGGAGAGCAAGCGCTAGCAATGACGATAGCATCCAGATGGGGACAGCTGCAGACGATCGAGCGGAAGGAAAGCGGCGAGCGGGGAAATGAAATTTGGCGTCTTTGGAATAGTATTAGGCTTACCAACAACATTGCGAAAGAATTTAATTTGATTTTCCTTTTTAGAAAATCCAGAAAATGAAAATAGCAAATAGAAAATAGCAAATTACACTCAAAAAAATTCCAAAAAATTCTAGAAAATATATCCATGCCTATAGAATCCAATAAAAATAGTTTTGACAATTGTTGATGTTGGGGTTAATCACATTAAATTATTTTTACATGAATGTTTATATTAAGCTTTAAATAAATATAATAAAAATTAATAGAAAATTAAATATTATATTTTCCAACAAGTAATAATTCAAAAGATTGTTAGAGCTCAGAAATTTGGGATGTTACAAAACTCTCCCTTAAAGGAATGTCGACCCCGAGATTCAGGCTAGCTAGGGAAAATGCAAGCAAACTCGGCTTTCAACTCTTCTTCGTGTTCCCACGTTGCTTCTCCTTCTGAGTGGTTGCTCCACCGAACTTTGCAAAAACGAATGGTCTTGCTTCTGGTACGGCGCTCTGCGACATCCAAAATCTTGACATGCTACTCTTTATAAGTGAGATCTTCTTTCAGCTCGAGTGATTCCAGTGGCGTTTGCTCATCCGGCACATGGATACATTTCTTCAACTGAGAGACATGAAAGACATCATGCACCCCTACCAACGACTACGGTAGCTCCAACTGGTAAGCGACCTTTCCCACAAAATCTTGAACGGTCCTACATACCTAGGGGCAAGCTTCCCTTTGGCATGGAATCTCCTGACACCTCTGAGTGGAGTAACTCAAAGATACACAAAATCTTCTGGTTCAAAGCTCATGTCACGGCTGCGATTATCAGCATAGCATTACATGCGGATTGGGCTATCTTTAATCTTTTTCCTGATCATAGCAACTTGTTTTTCGGCTTCCTGAATAATATCTGGCCCGAATACCATATGTTCAGCTATTTACGACCGATTCAAAGGTGTTCTCTGATCCGACCATACAAAGCTTCAAATGGTGATATTTGCAAACTAGCTTGATAACTGTTATTGTACAAGAATTCTGCATACGACAAACTCTTATCCCAACAGGTAGCATTTGTTGAAACACGGGCTCTCAACATATCCTCTAATATCTCAGTTCACTCTTCAGTCTACCCAAGCATGCAGGGGTGATCATAATCTTGACATTTAGATGAGTTCCGGGGCTTCATGCAGTCGCGCGAGCTTGAGAGGTGGCTGAGATCCTCGATCGACACTATCTTCTTAGGCACACGTGTGGTAGCGATCTTTGACATATACAACTCTACAAGGCAATCTCACGAGTAAGTGGTTTTGGTGGCAAGAAATAGACAACCTTAGTCAAACGATCCACTATTACCCAAATCGAATCGTAACTTGGATTGTTTCTGGGTTACGGTAATGAAATCCATACCGATTTCTTCCCACTTCCACTGGAATCTTCAGCGGTTGTAACAAACCCTCACGGTCCCGATGCTCTGTTTTTACCTTGACACCGTCGCTGAAGGCAACGAACTTGGCAGCGTCTCGCTTTAAGTTTGTCCACCAAAACTTATTCTTGACATCTTGATACATCCTTGTACTTCCGGGTGAATCGAATACTTGGAGTCGTGGGCATCCTTAAATTAGCTATCTCAAACCATCAATATCGGTACACGAGATATGTCCATTGAACCACAATATGTCTTGCTCATCTAGTGTGAAATCTTTAAATTTTCATACGCCATCTTCTTCTTGATTTACGATAACTTAGAATCCTTTGGTTGCGCTTCACGAATATGTTTCTCGAGTATTTGGACTTTCGGTGACCACAAATCCTTCAAATGCCACTTCAAGCGGTTTACGGAATTCCTCTGAAGTTCGAACACAACTCTTTTTGCTTCAAAGCATTACGGTAGCCCTTATATGACTCAATGCATACGCAACTACATTGGTCTTACGGGATGGTAGTGAATTCAAGATTATAATCCTTTAACAACTCAACCATCTTAGCTATCTCATGTTGAGGTCATCTTGAGTGAAAATATACTTGACTCTTAGGATCCATATAAACTTCATAGCGATTCTGGGTAAGGTAATGGCACCAAATCTTCAAGGCATGGACTATGGCGGCTAATTCTAAATCATGGGTGGGGTAATTTTCCTCGTGAGGTCTTAATTGCCTTAGCGTGGCAGTTTACTCTGCCTTCTTGCATAAGGACACACCTAATCCTTGGCGAGCGTCTGGCCAAATATCAAAATCCTTACGATATGTCGGCAAAATCAGCTGAAACGTAGTCAAGCGCTTCTTTAACTCCACGAAAACTTCCTTGCGAGGCTAGGGTCCAGCGATTTTTCTTTCTTTCTTCAACAATTGCGTAAGGGCTTAGCAATCGTTGAGAATCCTTCGATGAAGCGGCGATAATATCCGGCCATTTCAAGAAACTATGAATCGAGTAACGGTCTTGGGCTGCTCCCAATGCAATACCGCTTTGACTTTTCGAGGTCAAGCGCTACTCCTTTGGGCTGTCATCACATAATGAAAAAATCGTCTTTCTTCTTCCAAAGTCACACTTCTGAACTTGGCATACAACTAATGATCTCGAGCTTTTCCGAGTTAGTCTCGGTGTTGACATGCTCTTCTTACGACTTGGAGTATACCAAAATATCATCAATGAACACTACACAACTTATCCAAGTATTCCACGAATACATTGTTCATCATGTTCATGAAATAGGCGGGGCATTAGTCGGTCAAAAGACATGACTAGAAACTCGTAATGTCCATCCGAGTTGAAAGCGTATTCCGTATATCCTTAGGACAAATCTTCAGTGATGATATCACGATCGCATATCGATCTTTGAGAACACTCGGCTCCTTTCATCGATCGAACAAATCATCGATTGGGGCAATGGGTACTTGTTCTTGATGGTGACTTCATTGAGTGAGCGATAATCGATGCACATCCTCATGCTTCCATCTTTCTTGTTGACAAACAAAACTGGCGCTCCCCATGGCGGCGAACTAGGTCTTACAAAACCTTACTCCGAAGTTCTTCTATACTTCTTTCTTTCCACAAGTTCATGGTGGCATCCGATAGGGCCTCTTAGGGATTAGTGCAGTTCACGCCACTAAATCGATGACAAACTCAATGTCACGGTCGATGGCATTCTGTAATTCTTGGAAACACATGCGGGTAATCTTTGACTCTGGTACATCTTCTAAGGAAGCGTCTTGGTGTTGACTACAAATGTCCATCACGTCTTGAGGTGGCTAGAAACTCCACTTTTCTTCCATTGGCATCCTCTATTATTCACGACTCTTAGGCCACAATCTAGCGACTACGTGGCTTGGATAACCAATCCATGCCAAGGATGGCGTCTATGATCAGGTGTTTAGAACTATTAGGTTGGCTAGAAACTTCGACTCCATTTATGAAACTTAGCTCATAAACATCCCACCTTAGAACTTGGCTCTGCTCCGGTGACTAGACTAACGAGTGTGCTTAAGATGTAACTTCCAAGTTATTATGAGTTGCAAAACTCCATAAACAAATGAATGAGAAGCTCGAAATCAAAGCAGGCGTCACGGTACTAAATTTACGAAACTTACCGTTACAACGTCGGGTGCTTCTGGGCTCCTTCAGTGGCGTGATTGACACAACCCTTGACCACTAATTGCGGGGCTCCTCTGGTTGTGCCGTGACTTGAGAAGTTCCCACGGCGGTTGCCTTGCACTAGTGTCTTGGTGGTGTATTTCCAAGGTTGAAGCGTACTGGACTGATAATTCTATTATGCGGACATCGGTTGGCGAAATCCCCTGGCTGATGGCAGGTAAAACAAACTCTGGGTCCATTATGTGGGTTGCTTCCTGGATTGGGGTTGGTGAGTGCGGAGTTGTGGAAGTTACGGGCAACTAGGCGAGTCTTCGAAATTGGTGTAGGTGGTCTAACGAAATTTTGGGGTGGAAGCGGCTAAATTGCGGTGAAATCATTGTTGCCTTGGTGTGGTTGGTGACTTCCTTGCTGGACCATTCTGCGCTTGCGGTGATCCTCCAGTTCCTTGCGCTTATCCTCAAGAATCAAAGCTTTGTTGATCATTTCTTGCAAATCGGGAAAGGTGTGAGCAATCGGGTTTACTTGCGATCCGATATTCAATCCCTTTAAGCGACTCGATGAGCCTTGTGGGTGGTGACATCTTACTGCGACATAGCAAACAAGTTGTGAGAATTTGTTGAGGTAGTCGATCAACGACATTCCTCCTTGCTTAAAACACGGAATTCATCATCTTGAGATCCATGATTCCTTCGGCACATAATGCTGGTGAAAGCGATTGAGAACTCTTCCCAGATAATGTCTTGTGGTGTCTCATGTGTTGCACAGAAGTTTTTCCACCATTCGGCAGCTATGTTTTCAATCTGGTGAGTGGTGTACATAACTTTCTCATGATCGCTGCATTGGGTGATCAACAGCTTCCTCTCAATAACATGAAGCCAATCATACACTTCCTTTGGCGAGACATGTCGAGAGAAAGTTGGTGGGCGGGTTCTAATAAACCCAACCAACTAGGATGATCCATTGTAACCATGAGCAACTGGGCTCCATTGTGATGCTGATTGTTGTTACTCTAGTTGTTCATAGCTTGCATCTGGTTCATCTTGGCATACATCGGTGATGCGAGTCGCCATGAATGCTTCATAATTTTGAGATCAAGCGAAGGGGCTTGAGGTGGGCCATACTGCGACGTCTGCTCGACCTTTTGACACTGGAGTACCGGAACCACTTGCAGTAGTTTGTCGAGTTTGGACCATCTGGTGAAGCTCCATGGGTTAGATAAGGTAGCAAGCACAAGATAAGTTGTAGAACTAAGCGGGGTAGGTTAAACCCAATAAACACCACTTCAAGAAAGCTCAATGAAACTCTTATTTTAATTAAGATAATAGTATGGCTTGCAACAAGTGCTTAAGGGCCTCTCGAGGTCATACTTACACACAAGAAAATAAGGATGAACCTAAGCACACAAACTACAGCAAAGGGCATCTCACAAACTAAGGTGGCTAAACCTAAAAAAACTCAAGCAGACTACTCGATGAGATAGCCTCTGCGACCACAGGGTGCTCCCACATGCTGTAGACTTGGAAGCAGTGGCATCCTTGCAAAGCGATCACGATGCCCGGGTGGTGCAGCAGGCGAGGCGTCTCAGTGCGAGCCACAGGTGGCTCCTCACGCTCTGCTGCCTCTGCTGGTTCTTCAGGTTCGGTGGGTTCCTCGGCTTATACAGGTCTTCTTCTTGAGGTCTTCCTCGTGATCGTCTTTGTCCATAGAGTTTCTTCGAATGGCGATCCTCTTCTCGGCTCTCTGAAGGGTCTCATAGAGCAACTCTAGCTCTGCGGCTAACTCCAGTGATTCCTCTGGCGTGGCGTGGGCAACATACTGCAGTGGCGTTGTCTTCTCCTCCGTGGGCGGGTGGCGTGCGGACAAGATCCACAGCGGAAGAAGCGAGGTGGTAACGAGAAGGCGGTGTCTCGAAGCTCTCGGCGTAGATGTTGCGAGATCCTCAAGATGGTGAGGCCCCTCTTGCGTCAAGTGAGACTCTTGTCTAGCAAACACCCACGCATCAACATGGCATAAACAACAATAAAGTATTATAAATAATTTAGCCTAGTTACGCCCACGGGACATGTGATAATGCGGTGGAGCTTAGCAAGATGCGGCTCAAAGACACATCCTAACCAACACGGGAAACATTACACAACCTGGACTCGATCATGCAAATGAATCGATCTTGTGCATTGACTTGTACCAAACCAATCATCCATTTTGCCCAAGTCTAAACCATTTTAATTTAATTTGCAAGTAAAAGCATTTTCTAAAATTTCTATGGTAAAGACAATACCATAGATTCAATTTGAATCAAATTTGAATAATTTTGGCTAAACTCTTCAAATTCAATATTTTGGTCTAAGCATTGTCTAAGCATATCATTTTAAATTTTATTTCAACTATGGCGACAAGGGATATCTTGTTCAAACATCAATATTGGCTATACAAAGGAAATAGATTAACTAAAATTTCAAATAATCGTATAGAAATATACATGCAATAGTAATTTGAAATAAATTTAAATAAATTAAAAGTAATAGGGTCAACATGGTCAAAGGTATAACTTGCCTTGCTCGATGGACTCGTCTTCTTCTAATTCAATTTCCCGGAGTCGTTAAAAATCTATCTGGCAATACAACAAGAACAAACAAATTCAAATACAAATACAAATAAACTCCTAATTAATTAGTTGTAATTACGGAAGATAGATATTGAATTTATATGAATTTAGAAACAAGAATCGGCGTATTTGAGTTCATATGAAGGAGAGCGAACATCAGGAACTTTGGATATCACAAGAAATACGAATTCGAACCTGCGAATCTTTGAGTACTCTTCATCTTCCAAATCGTTGGTGAGCGAGGATTATGACTACCTTGGTCTAAGGAAGGTTTAGACTACCTTTGGTCGAAAGAAAGGTTTTGACAACCTTGGTTGAAAAATATTACGGCTATCTAGTCGAAGGAAGCTACGACTATCTAGTCGGAAGGAACTATAAGTATCTAGTCGGAGGGGCTACGACTACTCACAGGCGATGGCAACAGCAGCTCGACTACAAGCTCGTCGGTAGCTTCTGGCATACGGTGAGCTACTGAAGGTGCATAAAAGAAAAGAACAATACTAAACCTTATGCGATACCTTACGGCGGCAAAGCACAACAAAGTGGCCGGCAATGAGAAGGTTTAGCGGCGGTCGAGTTACGGTGGTGATGGTTCTCCGATGGTCCTCCGGCAAAGAAGAAGTCGGCGAGGTAGAACACGATGTGGTGAAGCTTCGGTGTGAATGACGACACGAGAGATCAGCGGATGGCGACACAATTGGCGGTGCTAGAGTTTGGCGGTGAGGAGCTTCGCCGATTGAGACGGATAAAGCAGGCGACATGGTCATGGTTGCGGGAAATAGTGAGGAGGAAAAAATCTGAAGGCCGTGCCCATAGGGCAAGGAGTGGCCGGAGCAGCAGTACATGCGCGTGCGTTAATGGCGATCGATGGCGATGAGTAAAGCGAGTAAAGATGAAGAAATGATCGATTAAGTGCGGCGGTGAGTGAAGGGTGATCGTGGTAATTATTGGGCGCGATCTCGAGTTGAAACGGATGCATCAATGCACTTTACAACCGAGATTGGTGGCGCTCTGGCGAGACGGAGGAAGGCGAAGGGAGTCGGGGATGGCGGTGTTGTCGGGGCGAACGAGAAGAAAGGAAAGGCTAGTTGTTGGTGCGGTGGAGCGGAAGGAACAACCATGGGCGGGGAAGGATTCGACCAACCAGCATTACGGATTTTCAAAAGATTTAGCGATCAAAATAATTTAGATAATTCATTTGGGCTTTTAAAAATAGCAAATGAAGTCCAAAAATCTTGGAAAAATTCACAGAAATTCCCTTAGGTATTTTGGACTTAAATAAAATATTTTGAACTTATAATTGGTAATTATTTTTAAGCATAATTTATTTTGACCTTAAAATAATTAGGGGAAAGTTTTTAAATTTTAGACAATAATTAAATTTTATTTTCAACTGGAAAAAGAAATTTGGGCTGTTACAAACCTACCACCCCCCAAAAGGGAATCTAGACCCCGAGATTCAAACTTGGCTAGCAAAAGGTGGGGATACTCGACCTTGAGATCTTCTTCTTGCTCCCATGTGGCTTCTTAGAATGGTTACTCCTTGAACACGACACGAGCGGTTGACTTTGCTCCGTGATCGTTACGCATAGTCGAGAATCTTGATTGGTTGCTCCATATAGGTGACATCTCACGAAGATCAATGCTCTCAAGCGGTGTTTGTTACATTGGAACTCAAAGATATTTCTTCAACTAGGAGACTACGAGATAAATAAAATCTCCTACTTCAAAGATAATTCTCTCCAACGATTATCCGCATAATTCTTACGGGGAATGGCGATTTTCATGTGTTCTTTTATTGCCTTTACTTTAGCTTTAGCTTCTTTTCTTAATCGGTCCAAAGAAGCGATGTTCTCCCACTTGATCCCAAAGGAGATGAGTTCTACATTTCCGTAGTATAATGCTTCAAATGGAGACATTTGTAAACCGACTTGATAGCTATTGTTGTAAGAGAATTTTGCATAAAGCGGGTTTTGATCTCCTCTTTTCTATAATCTATAGCCCAGGCTCGAAGCATATCTTCTAGTGTCTAATTTACCCATTCAAATGCGGCCATCTGTTTGAAGATGGTATCTTTATCTTGAAGTTAGTCTGGTCCCCAATGCTTTATGCAAGCTCTTCCAAAATCTTGGCGTGAGCTGTGAACCTCATGGGACACTATCTTTTTGGTACTCCATGCGGACAAACAATCATGACCATGTACAACTCGCTAATTTGCTATACATAGGTGGTCATGGTTGGAATGAAATGTGTCACTTTAGTCAATCGGTCAATCACCACCCAAATAGAATCACATCTGATTGGGTGCGTAGGAAGCCCGTGATGAAGTCTATCTTGATCTCTTACAACTTCCATTCGAGAATTAGCCAAAGGCGTAACAAACCAACGAGTCTTTGATGTTCTGCCTTTACTCTTTGGAAAATATCACAATGTGCAACAAATTCACTATTTCTAAGCTTCATCTTGACCCACTAATACTTTTCTTTTAGATCTGAGTACGTGTTGGTACTTAGGGATGGATAGAGTAAGGTGGTTTATGAGGTTCTTTTAGAATCAACTACTTTTTTCCTGATAATCAGGTACACAAATTTGGTTTCCAAACCAAACGGTACCTTTCTCATCCTCATAAAATCATGGGGCTTTGCATCTTCTCATGTTCTTCTTGATTTCTTTAATATATCCATCTTGTTTTTGTTTTTCTTGATTTGATTACGAATGGTTGGTTGAACTTCTAGAGTGTTTCTACGCACCACAGTTGTGATCTCTATGTTCAAATACTTCAATTCTTCGTATAACTTGGTGATTCTCCTAAGCCAACATAGCATTGCAATATACCTTTCTATTTAGGGCATCTGCTACTATGTTTGCTTTGCGGATGATAATGGATTCCAAGGTCATAATCCTTTATCAGTTCAAATCATCTCCTTTGCCTGAGGTTGAGCTCTGACGGGGTGAAGATATACTTCAAACTTTTGTGATCAGTGAAAATCTCACAGTGATTACCAATGTGATAATGCTACCAAATCTTCAAAGTATGCACAATTGTTGTTAGCTCCAAATGCGTGAGTCGGGTAGTTTTCTTCATGAGGCCTCAACTTACGAGATGCATAGGACACAACTTTTCCTTCTTACATTAGCACACATCCAAAGCCTAGATGGGAGGCGTCACAAAAAACCTCAAAGTCCATATGGATGTCTGGCAAAACCAATATAGGTGCAGAAACTAGCATTTTCTTTAACTCCTGAAAACTATGCTCACAAGCATTTGTCCATTCAAACTTCTACTCCTTGAAGTTGAGTCATGGGTCTAGCGGTTTGGAGAAACCCTCAATGAACATCTTGGTAATAACTATTAAACCGAGAAAACTTCTCACATCTATGGTAGACTTGGGTTGTTTCCAATCCATTATGACTTCAACCTTGGCAGGTTCTACTGCAACTCCTCCTACTGACACAATATATTCGAGGAAAGCCACTTGACTTATCCAAAACTCACTCTCTCTGAATTTGACATAAAGCTGATGCTCGTTGAGCTTGTCCAAAATTATCTGAGATGCTTCTCATGCTCTCCTTCATCTTTTGAGTAGATGAGAATGTAAATCGATGAAAACAACCACGAGCTAATCCAAGAATTCCATGAACACTTTGTTCATCATATTTATGAAATAAGGCAGGGCATTTGTCAAACCAAATAATATTATTGTAAACTCATACAATCCATATCTTGTTGTGAGCGGCGGTCTTGGAATGTCCTCCGATGCGATCTTGGTGATGATAGCTGATCTCAAATCAATTTTGGAGAATACACTTGCTCCTTCGGTGATCAAGCGGATGATCAATCTGAGCAAAGGATATTTATTTTTTATTGTAACCTCATTGGTGATCATGGTCCACACACATTCTCATATTGTTGTCTTTCTTCTTGACAAGCAGTACTAGTGCTCGAAGGTGATGAACTAGGTGAATATAGTCCTTACTCTGCAAATCTTCAATCTGCTTCTTCAATTCTGCGGGAAGAGAGCGGCGGCGATCGCCGACCTCCTCGCTATCGTCCTCGTAGTCATACTCGCGTGCTCACCATGGCACCGATCGATGGTACTAGCTAGCTAGCTGCGTAAGTATTGACCAATATGGTGCGTCCTTACCATGGTCGCGATGACCATTCTTATAAAACAAGAATGCGCTTGACCGCGCGAGGCAGCGCGATGCATCATCTTGTCGACATATGAGGCGAAGAGATGCAATCGCGAGGCGAAGAGGAGGCGTAAATAACGTCGGTCTGCGAGGCGAAGAGGCGTATCATCACGAGAGCCAAAGCATTGAGTTATCATAAACAGTTATATTAAAAAACAATCTATAGCGTCGTAATCACGAGCGATTTTTGTTTATAACCATCTAGAATTAACACATACGGTTCTTATTAAAAACCGTGCAATGATGAAACCTCGGCTTGAGTTGTAAAGATAGAATTACTTTCCATGAGAAGATAGGAAAAGGAGTGTCAATCGTATTTATGAAAAACATGCAATTCTCGAAAAGAGCGGTGATGCTTTGGTTACCAACAATTTATTAGGAAGCGATTCTAATAAATTCTATCAGTCGGACTTCCGTCTTTATTCGTTTAATCTTGCCCCAAGTTGTTGGCCTATAAATAATCATCGAAGGGCATAACTAAAAAACCACTCACAAAACTTCCTATCTATTCTTACTTCTATTTCTTGTTAAAGTTCTCATCTCCATGCCCTTCTAGTAAAACAAAATTCACGCAGAACAAATTAAATTTTCAACCATAGTGGAAAGAACAAAATCCATGGAATATGACTTCAATTACGATGGTGAAAAAGTGGGTTTGGTCTATGGATTTGAAGTCTTCAAGAAATTGATAGAAGAATATCCCTACGATTAGGTGAGTACTTCACTTCCTATCATGTGTAACCAGATCCAAGATGTCAAGAAGTACCCTTCTCTTTTGTTGATCGGAAGTTACATCATCAAAGATGAAGTAATTACACATATGGAACACGGTGCCTCTTAGAATACATCTGGAACAAGGTGCCTCAGGATTTACATATATTCTACTTTCTTCTATTGCGGATAAACTTCAACCACTTTAAAAGATCAATCTCGAGCTGGTTAAAATCAACTAACGATTAGAAGAAAGGCTAGTAGAAGGAATGAAACTATAGGATTTTTTACAACATTTTGTAATATGTGCTTCTATCGATCGAGATGCTCATTGTTATTTCTCCTGAGTCGTAAGGCAACAATTGTTTCTCATTACGGAGCAGTTCTAATAAATAACCGTCGGTGAATTAGTAATATCACAGATGGTTCTTCAATATGAACCGTCGTGATACTTCCGCAGATGGTCTTCAACATGAGCATGCGTGATATGACCTCTTCACAGAGATGGTTGTTAAGCGCGACGATAACCTGAAGCGATCGCTAAACTAAAGCGTATGTGATTGTATTTATCTTGACGGTTTTGAAAAACCGCGTGATGAGGCATCGATATTAACTTTTTGTAGTAGTGTCCCTTGGTAGTGACACATGTCGAGCAATGCCCCAAGGCAAAGTCATCAATGTGGAGTCGACCTTGCTGAGGCATGGCCCTCGGCGAGCGTGGCGTCGTGGCGAGGCACGAGGGGCAAAGTCATCGATCACGGAGCCTCCCGGCTGAGCATGGCCCTCGAGGAGGCGGCGCGTGGTAGCCGAGGCTCGAGGGGCGAAGTCGTCGACCGAGCCTCCTGCGAGGCATGGCCTTAGGCGGTGGCGCGTGGTAGTGAGGCTCGAGGGCGAAGTCGTCGATCTTGAGTTTCTCGCATAAAGGCATGGCCCTTGGCGCGAGCTACCCAGCGAGGCATCGTCATCGATGCGAGTCATGCCGAGGCATAGCCTTGAGCCGAGTGGCGCATCGGGGCGAGGCGGGTGGGATGAAGTCATCGACAGAGCAGCCCGGCGAGGCATCGCCTTCAGTGTGAGCTGCGTCGAAGCCTAGGTTCGAGAGAAGTGAAGTTGTCGATGTTGATCACGGAGTATAAGGCCATGGTGAATGCTCACCACGGGCTCGTTTGGATTGATCGCTTCTTTAAAATTTGGTGTGTTTGATCCACGACCACATGTGCTTTGGTGTGACAATCTTGGAGCCGTGTCTCGGCTAATCCGTGTTCCATGCAAGAACCAAGCACATAGAAATCGACTTTCATTTTGTTCGAGAAGGGTGACACATCGAGCTTTGGACATCAGGTTCATTGGATCTCAAGATTAGGTAGTTGACATTCTCACCAAGCCGCTCTTTGCAGCGACTTGGTTGGCAAATCTCGACACAATCTCAACATGGCTTTGCCGGTTAAGATGGGGGAGGGTGTTAGAGTACATGTTATTCTATGCATGATCAATCCTGAGTCCAACTTATCTAGAGATTAGTTTGTTGTACAATAGATAAGATTTGTTTGGCTCGGTTGTGGTACTATTTGTAATCCTGCAGTTGTCGGTGAGGACTGTTTAGCGTCCATCACGACACAACACAATATAACTTGCAGGCAAAGCCAGCCAAAGGGACTTATGTCACCACAAACAGAAACTAAAACAAGTATTGGATTTCAAGATGATGTTAAGGATTATAAATTGACTTACTACACCATCTATTGATGTGCGTGCGCATCCGCTATCTCTCGTCTCCCAGTTCTTTCTTGTTTGACACATTGTTACTGTGTGTTGTTTGGCACATTGTTACTGTGTGTTGTTACTCTACAGTTCTTTTTTTTTCAACAGACTCTACTAATGTTAATGATATAAGAGCTATCTAGTTTAGGAGAGATAACAGCCACCCACAGAATGGGGAATAGAAAACCACGGCCCTGTAGTACTTCTGTTATATTAACAACCTTGCCAACAGAGACTCGTGAACAACCCAACAGTACTTCTGTTATATTAACTGTCCCCTCGATCAATAATTAGCTCTCTGTGCTACTTGGCTAGAGCTATATTTGGTATACTGAACATGATGGCTATGCGAACAAATGCATTAGGCGAATCGAGTAGTACAAGAACTATATGTTTAATGAAGCCCTTGAATTAAAGAACTAAACATTGTACATGTGCAGATCGAACTCCCAAGTTGCTCAAATTAAAGCGTGTTAGCGTACGGCTGTTAACTAAACAAACCTATCAGCATTTAATCTACGGCATATATCAATGTGCAGCAGGCCAACAGGGCAATTACGCAAACTTAAGAAAGCTACAAATGTGGCATCCTACATCCATCATCAACATATGCGGTTTGTAAGATTTTTAAACGACAAAGGAAGACGTCCTTTCTTTTGGAATTTTTTTATTATTAATTAACCCTTTTTTATTTAATTTTAAAGTTAACTACATGAATTTTATTTTCAATTAAAAACTTTGATCACACCATGCCGGTAATTGTGACAAGCTTTCTACTATCACGCCAATTTCGTATCGAGCAAAGTCTTATCACACCTAACTAGTGGTGTGACGAAAAAATGATATTTTAGCGGACTTATCCTATGGCGTGACAATTTTGTTTTGTCGCGTCACGGATAATGGTGTGACAAAGGTCAAAATTAGAAATAAAGTTGTGATGATTAACTTTAAAATAAAATTTAAAAATGGTTAATTAATAAAAAAGATTCTTTCTTTTGATCGATAGCAATTTTTGTTAGTTGCACACACACATGCGAGACAATGTCATGAGCTAGATGTACGTAACATTGTTAGACCGAGGTGGGTGGTCGTAAAAAGATCATCATGAATTGATCGTGACTTTATGAAAATGAATAATTGGCGGTTCGATTGTACTCACATTTGCGGTTGTGAAAGTTTGATTCTTTGGATTTCGGTATGAATGGTCGGATCGTGTTTTGTATCGGGTGGTCTAATTGGTGATACTCGTTGATCCTTTCGAATGGACTCAGTACTATAGCTACAGTATTGTAGTTTAGGTACAAAATGTCTGATTCAGTGTTGTAGCTCACGAGTCTTGTAGCCTTGAAATCTTGTAACTCAAGTCTTGAGTATTAGTTTTTGATGCTGGAGATGGTAGAGTTTGAGTAATGTCTTGAGTTGTAAGTTGAGGTGTGTCGAGCCGAAGAAGGAGTGGAGAGTGGCCGTAGATAATTGAAGCTACAATGACTAGTTGATGGTCGAAGCTCGATGATTGTTCGATGGTCAAGCTACAATGGTAGTGCGATAGTCGTGGGCTCGTGGTCGGTGAGTAAATGCGGCCGTGATCGGTGAGTCGTGGGCTTTGTGGTCGGTAGTCGTAGGCTTCATGATCGGTAGTCATGGGCTTTGTCTTTGAGTGGTGTGAACTTTCGCGTCGATGGTCACATGTTTATGATCGGTGGTCGAATGCGCTTATAGTAAGTGGTCGTATGCCTCTGTGGTAAGTGGTCGTAGGTTTGAGTGCTTCAATACTTAATTTCTTGAGTACCTTGAGTACTCATATACAGTTGGCCGTGGTATGGTAGGCGTGTACTGCAGTGATGCAGGACGGTTTCTGAGTAGTCTCTATTTATGTTCAAGGCTAAACTTTTTGGTGCGTGGATGATCGATTCGTGTTTATATATGGATGTGAGTGTGATATGCGTGTGTGAGCTGATATTGGTCAAGTTGGAGAACTTATGCCGGAAAAGCGTTCTTTGATCTTTGCATATGCGGGATGGCGTGGAGGCGGTCATGGGATCGCATGAATTCACGGGTGATCGTGCTCATATTTGAGGGCACATGTAGATCAAAGATGAATGCATGATCGTGATCAAAGCTCTTTGGAGGTGTCGTCTTGGAAGCTTGGCGCGTGAAGAGTTATGGAAGGTTTAGAGATATTTCCGTGATTTGAGGGTTCGGTTCCTTGTTTCACGGAAGAGATAAAATTTGTGTCCATGTTGATAAAGACACCGGTTTGGGTCCCTAGCATAAATAAGGCCAAGAAGAGGTTAAAAGGAGCAAAGTGGCGGAAGGCTTTTGGAGCTTTTGGTGTGGTGACTTTCGAGAGAGAGAGTTTTTCGGTGCTTTCTTGCTAGAGTTTGAGGGTCTTTGCGAAAGCACTTTGTAGCCACATAAGATGTTTGAGTAATAAATAGATGAGATCTATTTCAACAAAGATTTGTCATCTCTGCGTTATGATTACGGACATTGTGTTGATTTTCCTCTTTCATCGCCCATTGTATGTTCTTTTGTCTTGACCGGCTCTCGTATTGATCAATTTTCGACTAGTTCCTATTAGAAATTGTTCTTTGCGATGCTAGAATCTCTGAGCGGAGGTGGAAGAAATCTAATAGTCGTACTCTTTTGTTGGTGGTGGTAACTCTCTCAACGAGTCAACCGTCTTCTTCGATTCACGTCTTGTGTAGTTCTTCGATTGGCGACAATAGCATCGACCTGCAGAACCAATTACAATATTTCGACACTACAGCGAGGAGACCAACTCGTGCGAATCGTAATCTTGATTATCGGTTGAATCGAGGCCAGAGCCTCCTCGATAAATTATAAAGAAGTACTACAATCATTGACCCATCTCTAATTGTCATATCCGATGCTCCGAACATCTTCATTAGCAAGTGAATTGGCATCAGATTTACTCATCTCGATCGACGATCGTACAAGACGTGCATGCAGCAAATTAATCTCTCTGCCATTACGGTCAAATGATGATATGATTGCTACAGAGCTTGGCTTTGCAGTTTGCACTCGATAAGAAAGCACAGGGACGAAGACAGAATCTCGTTGCCGCCTGACCTGAACTGGTCTGTAGCTCTCCTCTACGTACTTGGAATGTAGACGTACGGGTAGTGTATCGCCCATGTTTTTCTCGTAAAATATGCCCACGCAAAGGTAGCCAGATCACATCTGACCACACGACAAAGATTCTGATAAACAGTGCGTGCCTTATTGGAAAAGGATCTCAAAGGTTTGTTCAGATGTCAGCACGCCATTACCGTGAGATTATCTACACTATAGATAAAGGTCGGATTTTCTCGGCGTATAACTTATGTATATACCACCTATCCTTATCGTAGTTGAAATTTGTGACTTACGTCTTGCTAGAAAAAATCAAACCCTAGGTAAATTGAGCACTTATTCATCTCTTGCTATAGGTCAACCCTCGACGAACAATAGCATCATCATTAGGTATGCTTTAGCGTTTGCAGATTTTATAGGTATTACAATTACCATATATACAATCATGTTAGTTTTGATCATCTAGTTTAGATCATGAATAATTTAACAAGCCATGCTCTTAATAATATTATTTGATCACTTTATATATTTATTTAAACTCATGTAGGTCCGCATTATAGAAATTAATCAACAAGGCTTCGCTTTAGCTCAGTAGAAATGGTGGCTCACGGCTTCGACTCGTTTGGGAGCAGGCTAGGAGCCTCTCGCGGCTAGCCTCAAACTGATGGGCTCGAGTGCTGGCTTGAGGGCTCGAGCCAACAAGCTGTCCCCCGCATTGTGACGGTCTCCTCCGCCCCTCGCATTCTCGCCTCCATGTCAAACAGACCCCAATCATGAAGCTCAGCGAGCTCTTAGTCACGTCGGCGGCCTCCCATCACCACATCAGGCGGTCGGATCGCGTACAAGCTAGGCTCCACGTGAAGGGTTCGAGGCGACCATGAAGATCTATCTGACATCGGGAGATTTGGAACATCCAACAACTTTGGGGAGGCGGCGGCGTCTGCGGGCGTGAAAGCAGGAAGGGGAGGCGTGGAGTGGAGTAGAGGTCACCATATCCGAGTCCTAGGGTGAGGGAGGGTGGCGGAGGGTTAGGGAGATGAGCTCCTCGGGCGGTTAAGGGAGAAGCGGGCATACTTAGTGGGGACGGGTTGCGCCATGGAGAGCTAGCGCGAGGAAGGCCGGATCGGAGGCGTGGCCATGTGTGCTTTAGCGGTGGGTCAGCTGCCCGCCTACGTCCAGACGGCAGAAACTTCATGGTTTCTGAGAATTTCACGATTTGGATCGACACGAGACAACGATGCGCGGAGGTGGAGGATGGGCGGCGCGGAGGACTGGGAGAGACAGGGGCGGGTGGTGAGTGGCAGCGAGGCGAGCCAGGAGGCGCGAAGGAGGCAAAGATTTGTAGGCACAATCCGGACTCATAGAGGAGACAGCGAGCTGGCCAGAGCCGCTCGCGACAGCTCTAAAACTACGAGCCAGGAGCTAAGCTTGGTTCGGCTTGAAAATTCGAGCCCAAATTGAACCAGTTCGAGCTTGATTCAAACTAATCTAACTTGCTAGTTTCGAACTATTTTTCCAAACCTAGGCGTGAAGCACGAGCGCGCAGAGCATGCTCGCATGGAGACTCCACACGGCCGAAACCACATGTGGCACACGTGGGCCGGCTCTATTGAGCGAGATTGGGGAGGTGGCGCAGTGAAAGGTGGGAGCGAGGAGAGGGACGCCTCCTGATCTTGTCAGGATAGCGAGACCATAGTAGGCACACTAGGCGTAGTAATCTGGAAAAACAACTTGCAGATCAAAGAGACCATGAAAGCATCTGAAGCTAAACACGCACTTTTGCTATTGCTACTTACGACCACGTATTCCTACTAACGACGTCACTGCACAGCAATACGCGCTAATGTAGAAAGGAACGGCTCGTCGTGTTGCTCGTGTTGTGCCACCCCCTTTCCCCCGCGCGTGTCGTGTTACTTGTGTTGTTTACTATAACTCCTCTCGCTTGACTCCTCTGCTATAACTGCTCGCGCTCGTGGCTTTGCGGTCTTTGAGGGAAGGCAAAAACACAAGTGAGCTGTGCGGTTTTCGACATCCGCGCGCGCGGCAGGCGAGGATGGTGGCGAAGAAGCCGAGGATCGTCATAGTGGGCGCGGGCATAGCCGGGCTCGCGGCGGCGCAGCGGCTGTGCGGCGCGGGCGGGGACAAGTTCGAGGTGGCGGTGGTGGAGGCCGGCACCCGCGTCGGCGGCCGGATACTGACGTCCGAGTTCGCCGGACACCGGGTCGAGATGGGCGCCACATGGGTGCAGGGGATCGTCGGGAGCCCAGTGCACGCGCTGGCACGCGAAGCCGGCGCGCTCAGGGAGGAGGCGGCTGGCCTCCCGTACGAGCGCATGGACGGGTTCCCCGACCGCGTGCTGACTGTTGCCGAGGGTGGCGACGTCGTCGACGCGGACACGGTGGCGAGGCCGATCGAGGAGCTGTACAGGGGCATGATGGAGGCCGCGCGCGCCGGCGAGGCGGACAGCGGTGGGGGCGTGGAGGAGTACCTGCGGCGGGGGCTCCGAGCGTACCAGGCGGCGCGCCCCAGCGAGAGCAAGGAGCTGGAGGAGGTCCAGGAGGCGCTGCTCGCCATGCACATCAACCGGGAGCGGACGGACACCTCCGCCGACGACCTCGGCGACCTCGACCTCACCGCCGAGGGCGAGTACCGTGACTTCCCCGGCGACCACGTCACGATCCCCGGCGGGTACTCCCGCGTGGTGGAGCACCTCGTCGCGGCGCTCCCGCCCGGCACCATCCGCCTCGGCCTCCGCCTCCGCCGTCTCGATTGGGGCGAAACCCCTGTGCACCTCCACTTCGCCGATGGAGCGCCGACGCTTACCGCTGATCACGTTATCCTCACGGTCTCGCTGGGCGTCCTCAAGGCCAGCCTCGGCAAGGACGTCTCCGCCGCAGGCGCCATCGCCTTCGATCCGCCACTCCCGCTGTTCAAGCGCAAGGCCGTCGCGCGCCTGGGCTTCGGGGTCGTGAACAAGCTGTTCATGGAGGTGGAGCCCGTGGCCGCGCCTGAACCGGAAGGCGGCGACGAGCAGCTGGCTACGGCGCCGCCGCCAGATTTCCCGTTCCTCCACATGGCGTTCAGGGGCCACGTTCCGAAGATCCCGTGGTGGACGCGGGGCACGGAGTCGATCTGCCCCGTCCACGCGGGCTCCAGCGTGGCGCTGGCGTGGTTCGCCGGGCGGGAGGCCGCGCACCTCGAGTCCCTCCCCGACGACGAAGTCATCCGCGGGGTCCACGCCACGCTGGACTCCTTCCTCCCGGCCCCACCGCGCTGCTGCAGCGGGGCCACCGAGACAGCGACGGCGACGTCACGCTGGAGGGTGAAGAGGATCAAGAGGAGCGGGTGGGCCACGGACCCTCTGTTCCTCGGGTCCTACAGCTACGTGGCCGTCGGATCGAGCGGGGAGGATCTCGATCTGATGGCCGAGCCGCTGCCACGCGCACCGGAGACCGAACGGGAGCCGCTGCGGGTGCTGTTCGCCGGCGAGGCGACGCACCGGACGCACTACTCGACGACGCACGCGGCGTACCTGAGCGGCGTACGGGAGGCCAACCGGCTGCTGCAACCCTACTGCTGAGTGCTGTAGCCCAAAAAAAAAAATTCCTCTACCAACCGCGATCATTTTGCTGAACTCGATCGAGCCCTGTAGCTCACTAGTTTTCAGCAGTAATTTGCTTATTTGCTTTGGTGTGATTCACGTGGCAGGGAGGCTATGTTATTGTCGGTATTGTTGGCGCTCTATGTAGTCTGAGGCACGGTGATAAAAATGGGGCATTTATCATTATTCATTGTTAAAGCCGGATCGATCGATGCTTGTTCTTGTGTATCAGGGGTCGATCCATGTCTCCATGATGGATACGATACGATGAAGGATCTGTAGATGCATAGCAGAGACGAATTAAGGGCTTTTGCTCCTTCTGTACATGACTAAAACGTGCCTGTGAGACGGAATTTGTGGTTGAGGCTTTGAGCTCTTCAGTTTTCTGGAGAGTTTTTTTTCTCTTTTTTTTTTGGCCTTCTGTGAGTGAGTCTCTCCGTGTACTTGTCTGTATTGTCAGTGGCGCGATCAGCCTAACAGCTGAGTGGCTGCGTTTCCTGTCACCTTATTACGGTGTCGTTTTCACTCGCCAAATGGTAGCGTTGTGGGTGCTTTCTCACTAACAGTGTACTTGATCTCCCTTGTCCGCTTTCGACTCGTGTCGAACCGGCGAGGTGAGGCCGCGACACGGCATGTATCGCCGCCTCCTCGAATGCCAATGACAACGTATCTTCCCTCAGAGTTGTCCCTCTACTTGTCATTTGATGACGTACTGAACTGTATTTGGCCTACGGCTCACCAAAAAGATCTCGCACATCAACGTCAGTGACGTTAGTACGGTACTAACCTCATCACATCCTCGAAGAACATACTGGTATCCTGTTAGATTAGATGTACCGAGTAACTCTGTTTTAACTTTTGGTTTTGTGAGACAGAGGAAAGGCGAGACAAATCAATCTCCAGTTCGGACTTGGGGCTGTGCAGAATTGCAGGTATCAATCAACAAGCGGCCGCGGCTCCATCGTGGGCAGCAGCAAACGGCCTCGGAGCGCGCGCGCAGACGATGCGAGGGCCGAGGGTCCCAATCAGGCAAAGCGTCCATTTCCTGTCCGAATCCCAACACGATCAAGCCATCATGATGCTGATGCCCAAAGGAGGCGATCGAGCGATTCCTGGCCGGTAAACCCGATCCTTTTTCCCGTGAAGAGAAGATTAATTTGGCTACGAGTAGCAGCAGCAGCAGCAGCAGCAGTAGAATGGTTCTAGCCCTAGTAGAACCCTTTAGCTTTCCCTGTACAATCAAACAGCAAAGTGGTAGTAGCGGAACTAGAAATTGGCAACATGCATGAACACGCGCCACGCGCGACCAAAAGATGCAAAACCGGCCAGAGCTCTGCCGATTCACCACACGGAAACAGAAATTTTTGGAGTTAGGCTAAGATCCTTAGACGTTACGACGCTGTGAGATCAATAGAAGGCAGGAGACAACAACAGACAGCAGCTGGTCGTAGGGTCGTATGATTCCCGGAGCTAAGCTACACATGAAAATCCGACATTTCAAAGGGTCCTTGACCTACACACAGAGCAGCAATGTGTACTAGACTATCAGTACCAGTACGTGGGACAATAGTAGAAACCTAGGCAACGGCCCACCGAAAGGCGTAGACGGACCAAATTGTCGAAGGCGAGCCTGGCAATTAATTGCGAAATGAGTAGCACTCGTACTACTAGCACTGGTGCATGAGTGACAGCGATTTGATTCGATTGCCTCGGCCGTGGGTCGTGGCCGGCCAAAGGTTCTACGGCATTCATCTTTTTTTTTTATTCTCGAGGCGATTGATTATTTACACTTCCTTTAAATAGCTTTATAAAATATAATCTCATGTAATTGTTTCTATTAAATATCATGTTTGCAATATTATATTAATATATGTTGTTTTTTTCTCGTTCTAACCACACGAAATATCCAGATTACCCTCACGACTCAGTGCTCCTCTCGTGGCAACTATGACGAGTGTGAATGCAGTTGCCGGTGACAACGAGATGCGAGATCTAGCACTAGCGGCGATGATGATGTGTAAGACATGTCGTCAAGTGAGGATCGCGCTCAGTCCGCCAACTAGTGAGGTGGATCTAACGACCGAGAGGCAATCGGGAGGCGGACCGAGGTGGAGGGATGAGGATGTACAAGACATATGTTTTAGTCTTCAACGATTTACTAGGAACAAACTCTAATAAAATCTCATAGAAGACGCCTCATCACAAGCGGTTCTTTGAAACCGTGCGTGATAAAATAATCACGAACGGTTCCAAGATGAACCGCTGCGATACCGAAATATCACAAGCGGTTCGTGGTTAGAAGCGTGATTTTAGATTTACCATAACTTGGATTTTTACCATGGTTTGGAATTGAAGAGTAAGGAAAAAATTCCAAACCATGGTAAAACCCTAAAATCACGACGGTTTTATACAAAAATCGCTGGATAGTATCTCATCACAGACGGTTCAGTATAAGAATGCGTGATGACGCTTATCACGATGGTTGTTCGTAACCTAAAATCACGCAGCTTTATACAAAAACCGCAAATGCGTGATGAGAGGCGCTATCACGCATGCAGATTCGTGATACGAACCGTCAGTGATATGTCATCACATCGGTTTTTGTATAAACCGTCTGTGATACTTAGGCGGAAAATGAAAATTTGCACTTAATGGGTGTCAGAAAATCTCTATATTAACAGTGCTTCATCTCCTCCTCCTTGCCATCTCCATCTCCTCCTCTCGCCATCTCCGTCTCGCCACGACCTTACGCTCCGACCTCCCGAGCTCGTGCCGCCATGACCTCCTCCACTCACCTAGCCTCGTCGTGCCGTCGACCTCCCACGACCTCGCCCCGGCCTCTACTTGCCGCCGCCCTCCACGGTTAAATGCCGCGACCTCCTCCACCTAGCCCGACCTCATCGTCCGGCCTCCCATGACCTCTCACTGACCTCCCACGACCTCACTCTCTCTACTCCCCTTTTGCTCTGTGATGTGGATTACTACTTGTGATGTGTTAGTACTGTGAATGGATTGAGTTGATGCTCTTGTGATGTGGGTGATGCATGCCGTGTTGTTTTAGTGCTCTATGAATGGATTGAGTTGATGCTCTTGTGATGCTATGGCTATTGTGGGAAAGCTAGCGAAAAGTTCAATCCAGAAAATCAATATCGATTCATTCACGAGGCTCGGGAGGCTCCGCACGAAGTGAAAATCCATTTTTGTTTTTTTGCCATAGAAAAAACTATCACGAGCGATTCTAAACAAGAACCATCCGTGAGATTGGGGAAGAGGCGGTGGCACACAAACCGAGGTAAGACGAGATCTCGAGATGATTTTGGTCACTGCAAAACTTGATTCTTGCCAAACTATGGTTTTTGAAACTCTTGCAAAAATAGGATGTTACAGTATCAATCGGCTTAGAGGCATGAATCAGGTCCAGGGTTGCACACGGGACAGCTCTTGGTAGCTTGACAGGTGATTCACCATGTTTTATCCCATTTCGCGCACACCACATAGACCGCGTGTACCACACAGAAGAATAAACTTACGGACGGTGGTTGATAGCGGCGTGTGGGAGGCAGCGGCATGTAGAGGAAGTGGCGGGAATGTTTTTCAGTAGAAATACACACAATGTACCGAAATTGCTCAAGCCTTTTTCAGTGCTCTTGCAGCTTTTCTGCCGTAAAATAATGATCCATGGAACGGTTGAAGCACCGTATCGCAACAATACTCAAGCAAATTTATTGACCCAGTACCCAGTACCACAGACGCGCGCCCTTCAATAAACTTTCCGCGGCAAAGCCGTCTTTCTCTTCTCCTCCTTCCCACTCCATCAAATCCCCAACGCCGCGGCCCAGTCTCTTGCGCGGCCTCCTCCGCACGCGTCAGCGGCAGGTGAATCTCTTCCTTCGGCTGGTTTTTCACTGGCAGTTGAGCACCGCGCACGGCTCAAGCTTGGTTGGTGTTACCCTCCCGTTAGTTCCAAGCGTGCCGGGCCTTCGGTTAATGAGGTTTCTTTTCTGTCGACCATGAGCTGGGCCTCTTTTCTCTCGCGTCAAATCTTCGTCGTTCGAGGCCTCTCTCTCAAAACTCTACAGCCTGATGCCGATCTGTTGCGCAGAAAAGGTCGGTCCGTTCCTCGTCAGTGTTGTTATGCTTCTGTGTCGCAGTGTGGGGAGAGACAAAAAATATATATATTTCCGAGCAATTTGGCACACGATTGATGCGATGTACGCGCGAGGGAGGCAAATTCTTGGCAGAAGCGTACACTTTTTGTTCCCAATTGCCCTTAAAACAAAATCCACAGCAACACGTTTAATTGTTACAAGCGTCAGGAGGTAGGTATACCCCACACTCGATCTATTGTACACACCACCAGTAGTGGTCCTCCAATGCAGAACCAAGCAAGCATGTAGATGGGCAGGCTGAACAACAAAGATAACCAACCCTTCTTTCACCTCCCTAGTCACAGTTCTCTGAGCTTCTGACCGTGCTTGTGTGTTGCTGTGCGTGACCCGCTCAAGATGGTCGATTTGACGAGATCTCATCTACTATTTGGAGTCGGGGGCCACCCACAGCTCTGCAAACTTCGTCACCTTGGAGACGCTCTCCAGCACCTCATACGGTGTAATGTCCCCTATCACAACCACCTTCTTGCTCTCCAAATCTACCTCAAACGATGTAACGCCTGGACAAAAGGAGAAAACACACACATGATTGCAAGTCATGGCTCATGAATTAACAAATTTTTCACTGAACCGTTGTGTTCTTTAAGCTAGCTAATAAACCGAGCCTGAACCAATATGAATAAGATTTTCTAAGAACGCTCATTGACAGGTATACATACACCCAACGCACGAGGTCAAATCTGGGGGACTGAGCTTCTGCTCTGCCCTGCCAATTGGGTGAAGGAAACATTTTCTTGTTCCAGCAACGAGTTGTAGCAATTGGTATGGACTTGAATATTAGAAGTTTAATTGAACGGTGAATATTACTTCTAATGTTACACCACTGTAGATTCTTTCAATCCGATAGATCCTTCCGATCCGTGGTACTCATGCTTGCAAACTTTTATGAGTGACCAAATCATGAGCACCGAGTGGTGGTGTCACCTAAACTTTTCCAGGAAAGGTAGGCAGTCTGCACATGTGCACAGTACAAACATGTGCCGAAGCATGCATGCAATGCAACCCAATGCATGCATATTTGGTTGCTTGCTTGCCTGCACAGCCAAAACGACACGAAGCCAACTCAGGAGAAGAGGATGGTGACTGGTTTGTGATCTGTAACATGCTGCTAATGCTTAAAAACTTTCTGGAGCACATTTTTGTCGTGCGGCTGTGTTTACTGTTCGCGATTAACCCAACAACGAGGGAGGCAGAGTAGCACTAATCTTTGGGGCTCGTTTCTTGTATCGAGATTATTGGAGGTGCACAAAGGTCAACCGCTGGAACGCATTTTTCTCCCTGCATCTGACAGGCGCGTCTTATCGCTGCTCCAAATGCTTCTGAAACTCTGTAACTTTCTGGCCTATCTGAGACCGCTGCTCACATCCCAAAGACGCCCATGTGGTACTACTACTCTACGCTAGAAGATTCTTCCATCGTGTAGATGTGTGCCATTTCAAACTCGGTGATTAATTCGAGATTCTGTTGGAAAGTTGTTTTCAAATAGATACATTTGATCAACTTATATTGCTATCTTCCATATGGATTTTGAGAAAAATTAGATCTAAATAGAGCTAGTGTCAAATATACTGAAATTATCATTTATACTTCCACCATACGTGCGCATGCGTGCGAACAGGGTATGGTCTGTGTGGCGCCAATTGCGTCTTTTAGACGTCTTTCATTGATGCACTTAGAAGCACGTGGTCAATTAGCAATTTACTTTAAACAGACAATTGTTTTTTTATCAAAAAAAACTGAAAAGAATAGTCATGCCTTTTCATTTTTGAAAAGTCGTCTCTTCATTTCGCAATCTTTCACTGAATGGTGCATTTGAAGAGTCGTATCTCTTCATTTCGTATTATTTTAAACTCTATATAAAGATAAACCTTTCAGTTTTTGAGAATCATTCACAATCTTGTTCTCTTATTCTACTCACGACGAGTTTTTACTTTATTTTAGTGCAAATTTCGTCTAGACTTATCTTATTCTACTAATTTATTTGTAGTAGATCTTCAAAACATTTGAATATAGTGTAAATAATCATTAAAAAAAACGTTTCTAGCGTTACTCAAACCTCCTACTTTACAAATTTTCAACAGATCCTAGATATACGAATTCTCCGCTTCACTAATAAGAAATGCACACTTGCATATGCACGGACACAGGAGGATAGATCGAAGCAAAAGAAAGAAGCAGCATTTCAGCTTTCCTGTCAGCTCAGTTCACGTATCACCTTTCCCTATAGAAAGTCTTACCACTCTTACGGATTGTCAGACAGCTGGTCAAGAGAAATTGTCGCGCACAGAGAAGTATAGGCAGTATTGGTCACACGGTAGCGTGTTTTTATTGATACGTGATCTGAATTTTAAAGAAGCTAAAGTTTGAAAACGTGAAGCGTTGTGTTGACAGATCTGGATCATAAGATGGTCTACAATGTAGCCCAGGGAGTGCGGGACTACAGTACGGATTTCCTTTTTCTTTTTTTAAATTTATTTTCGTCTTCAACTCGAAACAGTTTTACATTATCATATATACCCATTGTAAAACGCACGGGAAGAGTCAACGACTCATTAAAATCTTTTGCATTTTGTAAATAGTTTTTTTGATATAGTAAAGATTGTCGTTGTGCGTTCATAGTTTTCCACAATATTTTTATGTAAAAATTGGTATCTCTCTATTCTTAATCTACTTTGTTATTTATCTGTTAATTTCAAACCATGCCAGCAGTGTCCGCCTCTTAAGAGTTCTATTTCTATTTGTATCAGTTAACCGTTTCCCCAACAGTTGACGGACTGAAAAAGCACCTTCATAACAATCTTTTTTGCCTTTAATTCTAAAAAAAGTTGAAAGAAATTCCACTCCCATGTCCCAAGAGTAAAATAAGGTGTACTATTGTTGTGTGAGTTCTCAAGTAATTGCAATGAAACGGGCAAGAAGGGAAAGTAGAAGTGGGCAACTTGTTCCTGAGTGAAAAATCAGCTACATAAAGAGTTCAGTGTGATCAGTTGCATAAACTTGTGGTTTTGTTGGTCTTGTAAAAGAAAAAGTAACTTTATGGCAACAAGTACTTCAACATGCATCCTTTTAGCCCTAGGACCTATCAAAAGAATCTGAACACCGTCCCAAAAAAAGATTAAAAGATCAGTTCTCATACCGCTCATCTTGGAGATGTGCTTCTGAACTTTCCTGGCACATCCATAGCAGTGCATGGACACCCTGAGCTCCACAGTCTGCATCAAGCAAACAACAGTTGCAACAGAGCGTATTATGCAAGTGAAGTGAACAGTAGGCACCATGTTCTGCTCTGCAGAGGTGTCTCAGAGAGGAGGGGGGGTGGGGGGGTGGGGTGGGGGTTCACCTTTGGCTCTAGATGGAAAGCAAGAGTCTTAACTCCATCAACAAAATCCTTAAGCTTCACCAGCTCGTCCAGCTGAGCACTCACCAAGGCCTTCCTCTCAATGGCCTCTTCCTCATCTTCCACGGAATGTATGCAAACACAAGCGTTTGCACACATGGAGAGGGAGAAGCAATCTAGGACCTTATCAAAACCTAGCTTCCTCCCCATCCCCCCTCTCTCTCTGAAGTGAAGGTCTGAAGTTAACACCACACTGCAAAGTGCAAACACCCTTTTAAAAGGCAACCAATATTTCCCTCTCGTCAAGATTGGCTGGGATCTACTGATGATGGCCGGGGCATATGTAAAAGGGCACAGCTTTGCGTGAGAAGAGACTAGTAAGCCAGCTGAGCTAGTAGACCTACCAAAGTAAGATGGGCGGATCCAAGTGAAGCTTCTGTGTATAGGACACCGGATTCAATATCGTTTTACCTTATCAAAACTCACATACGTGTAGATGTACATCACATAGTTTATACACATTCACTCTACATATATGTGATGGTATGTATGGTGACACACAGTCAATTTCGTTCTGAATCCACCACTGAAAGAACTAATATTACTCAAAATTCTGAAGCAACTTCCAAGAAATATAATTGACTTTTGTTTGGTGCAAGACAGAGTCAGGCACCGGTTTGACAAGGAGACAAGCTGGTAAGCTCTCCATGTGACAATGTGCTTGCTTATTGGCACTAGCACTGATCGAATTATGCATCTGAGAACACATTGCAATGTGTTACCCGTAGAAGATAACCCCAATTAGGGACTGTTGGTTTTGGGTCTAATTGTCATGTGTATCTCGTAGAATCCCACACCCCATTTATTTATAGTCTCAACAAATCTAAACTGATTCTTATACAAAGAGTTATTCCAGCATCTATAGCCCTTCTGACTTGATGAATAGCCTATGAAATACATTTCAATGCTCGTGGATCCGTTGCCAACCTTGGTCGATGGTCTCGTACAAGCACACACAACCAAACACCTTGGGAGGCACCTTGAACTCCGTTGACCCAAAAGAAGTTATCTTGGAGACTTCATCTCAAGTATTCGAGGCGCATGCGATTGATGAGATATCTGCCGTCATTCGCCTCGCTCCATAATCCCTTTGGCACATTCATCTAAAACATGAGTGAACGTGCTACCTCCAACAAGTGTCGATTCTTCCTTTCAGCCACTCCATTCTGAGATGGAGTTCCTGGACAAGTAGTCTGATGAAGTATTCATTCTTCTGAGAGATATGTTGCAAACTCATTATTAACATACTTAGTTCCATTATCTAATCGAATAATCCGAACTTTTGCATCAAAGCGAGTACGGCCATCCTATGGAAGTCCCGAAAACATCGAAGGGCCTCGCTCTTATGTTTCATCATATAAATCCAAGTCATACGAGTATAGCAATCAATGAATGTGACAAACCACTTAAAACCACTGACAGAAGTAACTGAGCACGGACCCCAAACATCCGAATGTATTAATATAAAAGGTTCATAACTCCGAAGACCAATGCTACTTTATGTAGACTGTGTATGCTTTCCAAACTCACAAGCATCACACACAAGTTTACTCTTGTCTACCTTTTGAATAAATCGGGTATAACCGACTTAAATTCTCAAATGATAGATGTCCTAGCGGCGATGATGTAATAAGACTTTTCCTCGATTCCTCCTCAACCATAGCCACACTAATCCGCATCAACCTAATCAATGTACCACAACCCATTACGCCTTATTCCAGTCCCAATCCTCTTCCCAGTTCTCTTCTCATGTAATAAACACAAATCCTCATCAAATGTGACAGTGCATTTGAATAGGTCAATGATAGAACTGACTGAAAGAAGGTTGCTGGAAAGGAGGGAACATGCAAAACGGTGGATAGAGTAATGGATGGTGTACACTCTATAGATCCAACACCCTAAATAAGCTGGGAGGTTCCATCTGCTGTTTGGACCGTTTTAGAATGAGTATATGGGGTGTAAGATGCGAAAGCACTACAAGAACCTGTGACATGCTTGGATGCCCCTGAATCTATGATCCAATCAATATGAGAGTGCTTATATGTGCATGCAAGTGCATGTGTCTGAGCACCTTCGCCCACGTGGGCGTAGTTTGCAAAGTTGCCAAAGGCGATGGAATCATGAGAAGTCTCCAATGCCTTTCCCCGCTGCCACTTTTCCCACTGCATAGCTTGCTCGCCTGTCAGAGTAACGGATGTGTTCTCCTCTGTCTGGGCTACATTCGCTCTGGGGCCAACTCAGCCCCTTCCTCGGCCTCCACGACGACCACGATCTCCACCTCGGCCTCCACGACCACCACGACCTCCATCTCGACCTCCATACCGTGGAGAGGGACAAGCACGGATCAAATGTCCTCTCATCCCACAGTTGTAGCACTCTCTATCATCAGGTGTGCGTATGCGGATCTGACCGGGTTGTTATCCCCCATTACTCGTAGTCGAACTTCCTCCTTCACCATAGCTGAAATAGCATCTTCCATTGTAGGCAAATTTGCCAAGTGTAACATGGCAGCCCTTCTACTCTCAAACTTTGGATTTAATCCCTTTAGAAAGTGTGTAACTGCTACATGCATATAGACGTACACATCTGCTTTCGTAGGTCTCCACCTTGCCTTGGACTTCCACTATCATCATCACATTTCGCTCGAGTACATGTTGCTTAGCGTCTTCCTTATTGCCGGTGCACTCTGCATCATCTCCACCATCCGAGCGATGGATGGAGACATCGAAGTTAACAACCAAGCTACCACCACAGAATTAGTGGTGTTCCACATCCTCTAATCAATGCTCGTCTTGTCTGCAGGCTCAACACAAGTCTCCTGCAGGTAGTGTTACACCCCCTTTGTCCTCAGAATTAGCCGGGCCCTTCTATACCAACTCGGTAATTGTTATTTCCTTCCAATTTTATATCATTTGGCATCGGCCGCTTTAAGTCGGATGACCTGCACCAATCCTCGGACCTATCATACCTGTTGTAAAGAGATCTTGTAACATGCTTCTCATGTCATCTTGAGTTACTAGCGGGGAAGTAGTCTCAATAACTGCTTTCCTTGCAGCCTCAATTTCCTCACGGGTCATCTTCTCAAATAGCCAGAGATGCCAATTAATATCAAGATATGCCGCGCGTATCTCCCACGATCACGACAACTCTTCACGCATCAATATTCTGTTGAATCTCGATGTTTTCTTTTAACCAATCATACATAAGCTGTAACTTTTGTTTTTACGAACAAAAAGAAAACCGCGACCTCGACCTCCTTTTTTATTCCCCTCGGGATTCGCCTCTCACCTCCTTTTTCTTCCCTCGGCGATTAGCTTCTCTCGGCCGGCTCGCCTTCCTCGGCTCGGCCTCGGCCTCACTCCTAGCCTCTCTCGGCGCTCGGCCTCCTCTCCGGCCGGCTCCTCGGCCTCCTCGCCTCTCTCGGTGCTCGGCCTCCTCTCCCGCCAGCCCTCGGCCTCCTCTCAAACACTCGGCCGCGATTCTCCTCCTCCCCTCGATTCATCCACCGAGCTCGTTCTCCTCCTCCCGAGCTCGGCTCTTCCCGTCTTCTCCAGCGGATCGGCGGCAGGAGGCAACGAGCGACGACTAGATCTGCGCGAGTAGATGCGACGAGGCGACAAGGAGAATGGCGGCGACGACGAGCGAGCTCACTGCCGAGCGGCGGCGGCTCATAAACGACCACGAGCAATGGCGGCGGCGGCGGATTAGATCTCGGTGAGTGCGGACTAGGGTTAGGGTTAGGTGGCGCGGCTCGATACCATGTTGGTTTTGGGTCTAATTGTTGTGTGTGCTCGTAGGATCCCACCTCATTTATTTATAGTATCAACAAACCTAATCCGATTCTTATACAAAGAGTTATCTAACTCAAACACAAACTCTCAACGAGACAATATCTTGAGGTAAAGCACAACTATCGAATAGAACTCAGTCATGCATGCCAATGAATGGCTGGCCTTTCGTCAGTACATAAGTAACCCAGAACATAGAAAATTTGAAGGTTAGACGACGTCAAGATTCACAAATGGCCACATACGTGTTTTTCACTTGTGTGCTTCAATATATATTTGATCATTCCACTCGGTGGGGGAATATATGTCAACGTAAGCTGAGCAAAAGGCGTACAAGCAAGACGGCGTCAATTACCATATAAAACCATATCCACTTGCCCTTGCGCCGACGAGAGGATAAGAGTTTAAATATGGTCGGGAATATGAAATGCCATTAGGTCACCTTCACAGACGCATGCCACAGCGGTTCTCGCCCTTGTAGGCGACGACTTTGCAAGCGACGACCTTTTAACCTTTGCCAATTGCCAGTATATTTGCAAATTCGGCAAATTATATGGCAATTTGCTCATCTAGACTCGTTTAGTCGATGCAAATTAATCGCAAATGCTCCTTCCCAACGCAACGAGACGCGCTTCCCTACGTGTTCGCGAAAGTACCATCAGTAAATTTTACAATCTCGTGCTGTCACCTTTACGTTGTGAAAAGCATTCGCTCCCAGCTTTGGTGAACAGTGATTCATGGGGTGGGTGGGCATTGGCCCGGGGGCTGGGCAGAGACATGGCCGGTGGGCCCGGCACGGAATTAGTGGCTCAGTGGGGAGGGCAGCCATACGCTTCTTACCCAAGAGGGATTGGCTGTAGCATTTGGCCTGCCTCTTTGTGAATCACTGAACTATCATCCTTGGAAAAGCAAACAAGCTATGCAAAGTTTTTAGTACTTTCTGCCTTTCTCCGGGTCTTTCTGAGCCACCAACACCGAATAGAGTACTAGGCTTTTGTTAGAAAACATTAGACGTCTCGGATGTCATGCCTCTCGTTTCTTGAGAAATGAGACGCAGGACATTTTACCAGAACTAGTACAGTACTGTGTTCGTTGCCTAGTTCAGTGGTGAGCCGCATGCTCGGTGAAATGAGCGTGCTGTGGCTAAGACCCACACCATGCATACTTCCCAGGGGAAACGAGACCATGAGAAACTAGAGGAGCACTAGAGTGGCACTTTCTTGCGAAGAATTATCAATCATATGCAAGGGAAGGAAAAGCCATTGTTCAGTCTCTTCAGGGGGGCAATGGGTAATGAGCTGGTATCTAGGTTTGATGGTTTTCTGAATTCCCTGCAGCGATGTCAAGTGTTATCCATGGAGAACACCACTCGCAGCAGATAGGGATATAGGATGCTGCTTGTGGCCAGCTCACAAGCTGAAGTGGGCTCCCATTGCCGTGTCTTAAGCCAGACGACAACGTGACCATGTTTGGAGGGTGGGGCAGCAAATGAATGGATGTAGGATCAAGAGGACCCGACATGATCACGGCAGGCGCTTCCCTTCTCCCTTGCCCGTTTTGTCCAATTCCGAGGAAAATCTCTGCGGTTCCAACCAGATGTTCACCAGGTTCGAATAGTTGAGCGAATAACACGTATAGTTGTAGTATTACTCCTTTCCCTCTGTGTAGGGTAAGTAGTCGTGTATAATATAACTTGGGCAGAAAACCAGCTTGAGCTTTCTCCCAGCAGTACGTAATAATAGAGAATCCACAGCCAGCGTATAAACAAGAAGACATGTATCCGGTGCTAACCGCGTATAAACAAGAAGACATGTATCCGGTGCTAACCTTACTAGGTGCTAACATGCTAATAAATATACTGATAAGTAACATGGTATATCTTTATTGTAAAAAAATATATGGTATATCTTGCGCTGCCAGTGCGAAGTGCTGCTTATAAGTATCTAACAATGGCCACGCTGTGAAAACAAGCACTTCAACTGAAAACTACTACAGAAGACAAGAGCAGAAGCAAAGCCTCTCCTCTTGCCCATGAGCAAGTGTTACCGAACGTAATTGCCACCTCGGGTCCTTCATGGGTGAGAAACCTGCCAAGGTCATAAGCAATCAGTATTCAATACCATGCTCCATGCGAGCATGCGCCACCTCGGGTCCTTCATGGGTGAGAAACCTGCCAAGGTAATGAGCAATCAGTATTCAATACCATGCTCCATGCGAGCCATGCTCACGAGTCGTATACCACGGAGATCTCACCTAACAACGGAGTACTACACAAGCCCACCAGAAGGGACAGGCTAGTGAAAACGACTACATCAAAGGACTGCGTAACTTAAAACAGTCAAACCTGCCAAAGATGCAACGAGCAGCGTTAGTATGATGGTGACTTGGTGAGAGTGTATCCCATAATTTTGACTTGTACATGCAGCATATGTGGGAGTTAAATGGCAGAACAAACAGTGCAAGATCACAATACGTATATTTCAGAACGTAGGTACAGATAGGTTTGCTTTCCTAGTGACTGCTGAACTGAAGGCGGATTAGGAAGAAAGAGAGAGATGCTGGTCAAATCATGGCAGAATACAACAAAAGAAATAGATTGATGGGTCTAACAAAACATCACAGTGGGATATAAATATACAAAACAGTAAGGGGCAAAACATCCTTCCTATGGCAGTCAAAGTGCCTAATCACTTCATCTAGAGCCTACATGTTACTAAAACAAACCGTAGATATTCACAAACAGTGGCGGGGATGTATAAGGTGCATGGGGTGCAGTTGTACCCCAAAATTTTTTGGTAAAAACCCCAATATACACCCCCCTTAATACACAAAGTAAACACTATATACTTCAATTGCAGCCCGCAACCCAATAGGCCCAACAAGCAGTCCAGCAACAGACACAGCCGAGCAACGCTATCACCAATCAGTCCAACCCTGGTCAGTCGCTTCCAGGTTAGGTCTCCAGGATACAACTGCTCAATAGCAGGTTAGTTAAATTTGATACAACTGCTTATTTCCAAATTCCAATGTATCTTTGTTTCCTACTAATACATTTGCTTCTTATAACAGGTTTGATGAAGTTAATACGGAGCTACTTCTTTGCACTTCTTTGCATGGCATCTTTGAATCCTGCTGATTCATTTGCTTCATATGATAAGAATAAAAATCTTAAACTTGCTAAGTTTTATCCTAAAGATATTTCGAACACAGATTTGGTCCAACTTTATTTGCAACTTAATATGTTTATTGCTGACATGCGCCAAGATACAAAGTTTCGAGAAGTGAAGAATCTCAGTGAGGTCTCTATTAAACTTGTTAAGACAAAGAAGCATGATCGCTATAAACTTATTTATTTGTTGCTCAAATTGGTGTTGATCCTTCCTATGGCTATTACAAGTGTAGCGAGGGTATTTTCGTCAATGAACCATGTGAAGAAAAAAAGCTAAGAAATAGCATAGATGAACAATACTTGAATGATTGCTTAGTTACATACATTAAACATGTATCTCTTTTCTACAAGTTAGTGATGATGTTGCCATCAATCTCTTTTAAGGCATGAAGGAACGTCATATCAAGTTGTAATTTTTAAAAAAATATTTTATGATGTTGGTAAACATGTAATTTGTCACATTTGAACTTCTGAAATATGTCATTTGAGCTTTTATATTAGAATGGATGTGTCTTAAGTTCGCACCCAATCGTCAAAATCCTGGCTCCTCCACTGTTCACAACCCAATGCAAATCTGATGCTACGATAAATAATGTAAAAAGTGTTAAGGGCATTTGTGGTATTTCCCTATTATTCTAGGGTTTAGTCTTGTGTCCCTTGTACTCTATATATTGTCCATTGGGCTACTGCAACACACAATATTCATAACATGGTATCAGAGCTAAGGTTCAAACCCTAGTCTCCAACCGTTTATGCTACCCGCTGCCCCTGGGAGGAGCAATATCTGCTCCCGAGGGTGGCCACATTTGTCGTAGTATTTCCTCGTCTTCCAGCAGCAGCAGCAATCCTCGTCCTTCCTCCACCGAATTGGCCTCCAACATCGTCTTCATCGTCGCCAGGACTGGATCCGAGCACAGCTCGTCGTCCCCGAGCTCAATCCGGTGAACCAGGCTTCCTCTTCATTCGTCCTCGACGGATCCAACGCAATCATCGCGCCGCCTTATCCTTGCGGGTTTGGCGCGACTTCGTCGCCGCCATCCTCGGATCCGTCGGATCGAGCCTCATCGTCGTCGTTATTGTCGACTTGGCTTCATCTCGCCGAATCGAGGATCCGGCGTGACCCTGGATCCGCCTCCGCCTTAGATCGCGCCGCCTCGGGCGTCGCGGCCGCCGCCAGATCCGGGCTCCTACTGCGCCGTTTGGTGCTCTCGATGCCTCCCACACGCCGCCTCGCGAGTGTCGCCCGGTCCTCCCCGTCACCGCCGCCGCTGGATCCGGGCTCCTACTGTGCCTCGCCCTCCGAGCCTCCGCCTCCCTCGGATACTGCGCGCTAGCCTCGAGCCTCCTGCGTCCTGCTCGGATCTGCGCCTAGGCTCCCTTCGATAGCCGACCTAGCGTTCTCTGCTCTGCGAGCCCACGCTCGTGCTGGCCTTCGACATCGTCCGTCGGTCTGGCCTGGAGCATGGGAGACCACGGATCTGGGCCGGTGGGAGGGGTGAGATCGTGGGAGCAGGAGATGGAGAGGAACACCAGGACGACACCCCATGGAAGCTCCATTGCTAGGCTCCTGAGTTCGACTCTCTTTGCTTTCTCCGCGAGGAGAACATAGGTGGAAGTAAGAGAGGAGAGGAAGTGAGGCAGATCTGTCTGCTCGAGCTTCACCGGCTTCATATTCTCTACCGGCTCTGGTTTCAGTTTCTACTTTGGCTTCTCCACTCGGCTTCTCGACTTCTTCCATTGTTAAAGAATGATCTTGCTAGTTATCTTGAGTCTTTTCTTTCTTCTTGTCGTTTCTTCCGTTGCGTCCATCCAAGTTCGTACCACTATCTTTGAGTTCGTCTAAGCTATGCGAGTCCACAAATTCATTCTCAGTCAGCTGATTACTTTGCTAGCCACAGTCTGTCCTCTTGGACGAGTGGCGCTCTTTTCCCTTTGCATGGCGCAATTGCCACTTTCTCCGAGCGCTCTGGATCGTAGAAGTCGTTATGATGCCACCGCTTCTCTCTGAGCTGTCACCCCGAGCTTCTAAGGCCGTCGCGCTTCTTCGGCACTGCGCCTCTGTTGCGCTTCTTGTGCACTGCGCCGCCGCCGTCTTGGGCTTCGATCTGCGCCACCATGCTTCTATATATTCCTCTTCGGCTTGATTTGATAACTCTCTCTATTCCTGCCAGTTTCACCATCTTCTTCGTCGTGTTGTCACGGTCGACTTTGCTCCCGTTTGCCTCTACTTTCTCAACCACTGCACCTTGTGCTTTATGCGTTATCGCACGACCCCGGATGAGAGATTTTTTGATACTCGATATATTTTCCAAGAGCTGCACGCAACGACGACATTATCGAGACTCAGATTTTGGAATTTTTTTCCTATTTTATTGTCAACCCCTTCCAAATATAATGCTATTGATACGCTTTGCATTTGAGGGTGTGTTAAGGGTATTTATCGTATTTTCCTATTGTTCTAGGGTTTAGTCTTGTGTTTCTTGTAATTTATATATTGCTCATTGGACTATTGCAATACACATACAATATTCATAACAAAAGTCACCATCTTTACATTCCAAGATCACAACTATGAAAGTTATAAATGAAAGAAGTGTCCATACCTGGTGTATGTTGTTATACTGAACAAAACGAAATGCTTCAGAGAAAAGGCTTAAGTTTAACAAGGGGCTCAGGACTTGGTATTGAGAAAATACTGAGCTGCGCGGCGATGTAATTAACCGCTCTAGCAATAGATTGTGCTAGTTCTGTAGAGACTGAAAGCTGGTTCTGTGAATCCACTTTCGTTGTCAATTCTCATCATCAACAAACTCATTATGTTCACGAGGCAAAGTTCATCCATGAGTATCTAACAAAATCTAAGGATGTCAATACGTCCACTTGCTGTTAACACACGAAGCATAGACTTAATAAATTCCCATGATCCCTGAACTTACCTGCGAGGGTTGTTTTTACGCTGGACAAGTTCATGACTTACAACCTCTGCCAAAAAGGTAGAAAAGAAAATATAAAACTCAAGTACTTTTGGAATAATATCAGGAGGAGCATAACCATTTAAATATCAATCAACAATCATAGAATAAAGAAAACACAAAAGTTCACCTGGTATTTCTTGGGAGTTCAATGAAATAGGAACTTTACTCGAACTATGGTCTCTGCAGGGAAAAGAAGAAATTAAGTTAAGCAATAGATACCCATCCTTGTTCTACTGCGCTATAGTTATTGGTCCTTGAGAGGAGAACAAGTACTATGCAAGTTCAACAAGCAACATATCATGGAATCTGACTTGAAATAGTCAGGTGATTGGCAGGCACTACATGGATAGAAAAGCTCGAATCTGGAACAAAGTGGCCAGAATCATGACAGGAAACCAACACATCCATACGCGAATGTATTGATGTCTTAAAAAGAATCAATGAAAAAAGTGGTACAACAAGGTAAAACAACTTCCACATCCCGACCTCCCCAATATTTCAAGGAAACCATATATTGACTTCCTACGCACCCAGGAAGATAGATAAAGCCAAAATACGATTTGGACAGAAAACATGTTGTTATTGTCAAAACCAGTCATTAAATGAATTTTAACCAGAAAATCTGAGCTCTGAGATTAAGGTGTATTAACATCTGTATGTTGTTATGGTGATTACATTCAAAACAAATAAAATCTTTAGCATAAACCTGATCAGGAAACCATTATCTTTAGTTATATTATGTTCAGGCTTCAGAGGATAAACTCCGACTGCAACTGATGTACATGTAACTACAATTGGGCAAATACCAGCTAGCTTGCCCAAATCCCGAAGTATAAACCTTTTTTTTTGCAAGGAAAAGTATAAACCTACACATATGATGATATGAAAATATAGAAGACAACAAAGCTTGAATTTTACCTTGGAGATAGTGATGAAGATGAAAATTCAGAAGGTTGGGGATAATAACTGCCAAAATAAGGTGGACTATATGTTGCCCCCAGAGCCCCAGTAGAACCACTCAATATTGCCAGCCTAATTTCATTAAAAATGGCCAAAAAGAGGGATCAAATACGGATTTAGTCCCAGTACAAGAAATAAGAAAACACAATACAATTGTGATTAAATGGATGCCACATTTAACTAGAATTGCTAGTTAACGGTGAAATTGAACCTATGAAGTAGTGCGCTCACGGTAATTTTAGTCACTACAGTGCTCCCAGTCCAATGGTCATGATTTGCTGGGAAACAAGTTGAAAAGTTCCATCTTAGATTACATCAGATAATGGATAAGACATGATTATGCAGTATAAACCAAAAGTGCAACTATAGCCCGCTACCATGTGACACCCACCGGTGAGAGAGTAGTAGGAACTTTCAAGAACAAGTCAGATGATTGAAAAGTACTTCTGGTAAATGAGAAATTGCATAGAGTGAGTTACATGACACTTATAGGCACAAAGATGGAGTACCAAATAACTTCATAGGGCTTGTTTTAAGCCCTAGGTTGGCTAGTAGGGTCAGTGTTTGGATAATTTTGCTTGAATTTATCTTTTTTTTCATTTTAGTTTTGAAAAATTCAAATTTTGATTTGAAAATTTCGACCGAAATGCCGGAATTTTCTGGTTATACAGTGCCTGTTTTGTTCGTGACTAAAGTTGCACCACATTCACGACACAATGTGGTGTGCTGAAATCTTGTGGTCCTCAATTTCAGCACACCAAATTTAACCGTATTTTGGCCACAATGGGCAGAAAGTGCCCAAAATTTTCATGTTATGACACAATTTTTGTCCCGAACTAAACACTAGCCAAATCCAGTTAACACACAAGAGCTGGTGCTAGAAGGTCGCAAATCAGATGTGTGCAGTTGTATATATTCCCATGATTTTCAACTGGGAAAATTTCAGAGAATTGTGTTAACTGTGAAGGAAATGATCAAGTTAGGCTGTAAGGGAAAGTTGCCACCAAGCAAATTCTACCAATTTTAACAGCAAGTGTGAGGATCCCAGAAACAGGAATCAGACTGATTCTCAGCCCCACTATTTGCCGATAACTACCCTAAAACCAACCAGTTCCACACTCACATGTTCTTCACCCATGACCTGGCCATATTCAGCTCGAATCAACAAAGTTCAGGCACAACTTGGTCATAATTCAGAATTAAAACAAACCAGGATTTGGTATCTGTTCGCGGCTGCAGCTCGTTTGGCCACTAACAAGCAGTAACCAGGCAGTTATCACAAGTTTTTTTTAACCCTACTGAGTACACAACTAAGCAATACCAATCAAAATTATTTGTAGTCCTCGTGAAGAAATTAGTCAATAACTCAAGTGGCTATGAACAATGAAATTTTCAAAATTGAGTACACAGCTTCAATTTCAAGATACCAATCAGAAAAATGAAGCGACAGTTCTTCCAAAAGCTTTAGAGAAAATTAAGTCCTGCATACCAAGTCATTTGACTCATTTCAGAATTGCCCCCGAGTTGTTGAGGATCCACAAATCCAGGTAGAGCCATACCAATGGAAGAGATACCAGGTCCTCTACGATACCGGGCACTGAACTGCATAACTATAGAGGAAAGACAATGAGAAGTTAGGCTAATAGAGTGTGTGCAGGACTACAGCCTCAAATATATACAATTAAAAAATAGTAAAAGAGTACGAAATTATATGATGTATAACAGTGCAGACAATGAGATAACCTCCCATAGGATAGCACAGTACCAACCAAGAGCTTTCTAAGAACCCGCAAGGATCATGGTGTTAGAATAGGACTCTTTTGTATTCTTTATTTGTATATAGTACCTCCTTCAACTCTCTATATATATTGCCCATTGGGCACTCTTAAATATACACATAATATTCCTAACATGGTATCAGAGTCAAGGCACTAACCTATCTCTTTCCGCTCCACCACCACTGAGCCGCCACTACCGACGCCGTCCTCCTTCGCCGCTCCACCCGAGGATGGCACCGAGCTCTGTCATGCCGCGCCGCCTCTCCGCTAGCGCTGCCAGCCACGCCGTCTCCTTCCACGTGCGAGCCACTCCATCGTGCGTGCTCGCCGCGCCGCGTAGCTACCGGCCGAACGAGCCACCGCTGGTCTCGCCTGCCTCCGCCGCCATCCTCGCTCGGCGACCGAACGCTCCCGCTAGGGCAGCCCGCCGCAGGAAACCCTATTTTCCCCCTGCACGTGTGCTGAGCTCGGGTCGTGTGGGCTTTTTTATTTCACAGGCTGTTCGGTTTTGAGTGAACCGGCCCAGCTCAAGAAAAGGAAGAAAAAAACGAGAAAAAAACGAGAAAAAAACGTTGATCTAACCGCCGCGCTGTCCAGCACCGCCTACTAATGGCTTTCGTTCCATCAGCTGCCATCCCATTCTCGGGAACCAAGCTTAATGGGACGAACTACAGGTTGTGGTCTTCACTCATGGAGATCACCATCGATGGTCTCCACCTCTGGGGACATATCACTGGTGCCCGACCTTGTTCGCCATCGCCGGTTCAGCCTCCTCCCAGACAACCTGCTTCTTAACATGCTGCAGAAGATGAGGCCGCCAAGGAGGCAGAGGCCGCTATTGCTGCTGCTGATGAGGCTTTTCAGTATGCCCTAGACGTTTTTGAGCGCTCGTGTGCTGATGAGGCCCGTGTTCGAGCCATCCTGGTGGTCAGGTCGACAACTCCATCGGCACGGACATTGTTGGTCGCGTGCCACTCGTCGGATCTGGGAGTACTTGCGCAAGCGATACCAGCAGAGCAGCGATGCTCGATTTTTGTGCCGGCATGAGTTGGAGACGCCGCCGAGAGGACTCCTCCGTCGAAGACTTCTTCGAGCCCGCGATCTCGGGGCGTGGACGAGCTAGCTTCTCCGCTCGCCGAGTATCATAAAGTGCGACGGCGGATCGTGATCGCCGCTTTATAACTTCGCTCGCGTCTTCGCCGGAGTTTGAGCTCGTTAGGGCTCAATGCGAGCCGCTCACCACGACAAGCGATCATCAAGGCTCCTTTGACGCTCGTCTTGAGGAGCTCCGTCGAGGTTAGCGATGCGATTTGTTCGGTTGTGCTTGTGGATGAGATTGAATTTTGTTGGTCTGGCAAATTTCGACGAAATATCGGAGTAGATGTCTTTGGTGTGGGTTGAACAGGTTCTTGAACCGACATTTTCTGATAATGGGACTGAGTATAAGATCTAGTTGCTTCACTAGTTGATGAAGAAAATTTGATCTTTGTGGGACCACCAATGTTCAAGCCTCTTCCTTGATCCTGGATTTTGAATATTGGCTGTAGTTGTTTGATGTTGATACAGATGAACGCGAAGCAGGGCTGGGCATTCCAACTATGGAAACTGTGAGAAGAGAATAAACAGCATTTCCATGCCCACCAGATGGAACAAAATCCTTCACTCTAAGAATGGGACGAGATTGTTGTTTCAGAGAACTATGTGCCATGCGAACAGAGGATGAGAAAAGTTTAGTAAAAATTCCAGGCGACTTTCCTCTTTGAATAAGGGAGGGTTCTTGACAGGATGATCTAGAAGGGTAAAAGGGTGGTGAAGTTGAATTTAAGTTTGATGTAAAGGTTCGCTTCCAAGGAAGGGTTTGTTCATGCTGAAAACTTCAAATTTGAGAGGAATGCTTTCCCATGTCTGCATTGTATGAAGTCTCTTCATTCTGCGATCTGGAATATGTTTCACTGAAGCATACGCAACAACATTATTGCTGCTAAATTCAGCTAGCAAAATCTACAGAAAGAAGAAAATGGAATTTCACTTACCTATTATTTTGCACTGAAGGGATTTCAAAAGTATTATTCCAATGACGTTGGTAAGGACTAGAGGCTCTACCTCTGTAAACATCTGGTGCATTGTTGTAACCTTCAGCATTGCCATAATAGGTATGAGATTCTCTTCGGACATTATCAAAGTTCTTGGTATCATCGTGGTAAGAGTGAAATTTTCCTGGAACACTTCTGTACTTCTTGGCATTGTCATAGGAAGTGTTGGATTCTTTTGGAAATCCATTATAGTTCTTGGTACAATCGTAGCGAGTATGAGGCTCCTTTGGGACATATTTGTAGTCTTCTCCATCATCACGATAGTAAGATCGGGATTTGGTTCCATCCAAATAACCATGGTCATGAGTTGTACCACCACCCCATGCTCTTAAAGTTTCTCTTGGCCTCCTTCTTGCCTAAAAATACAACAATACAAAACAAAGTCAATAAGAATAGGCACATCAAACAATAGGGAATGAAGCATAATACTCACATGATCCTGCTGAACATCATGGAAATTCATCTCATCAAACCGATCAAGCACCCATACTCTTATCATCTTTGGGATACCATAACTTTTGGCCACCAGAAAATTCCCTGAATTAATAACATGGATATATCAGGCAGCCACTAAATATGGACCAAAATTCTAATAGAGAAGGGAGCTAACTTCAAGCCCTGCCACTGCCCAGGAAGCTGTATTTGCCAAGCAGTCGATGACAATAATAACAAATGCAGCTAGATACCAGTTTATCTGTCCAAACTCTTAAGGCAAACAGTACTTTGCGATAAACCTTTTCCAGATACACAGTGTTATATAATGTTTCCTTCGCATAGCGCGACCTTATACTACGATATGCTGACTAATTCACTCACTCTAGTACATATAGGTGCCTCCACTACGATAATGTCGCCATTTTACAAGCAATAGTTAATTTTATTGAAAACCTTGGCTGCAACTAAATGTCAAATCTAAGGCGAATGCTTTCTGACCAGCTTCTACAGTCACTCAGAGCTATACTAGTGCTCAGATAAATAAAGGACTAAGAAGCAACGAGTCAAAGATGAAAATGCTCGAACCTTTGGCGCCCATGGCTGCCGTTTTCCTGGTCCTGGAAGCGATCATCGTGCATGTAGAAGGGGCCTGTAGTCGGCACGGCGTAGGGCTCGCTCCCTTCTTCACCTCCCTCTCCTTACACCGCGGCTTCCACCTCCGCCTCCTCTTCCTCGTACTTCCCCTCGTCCTCTGGCGCCGCAACCACCTAATCCGCCAAGGCTTTGGCCTCTCCACCACCACCGCCTCCCTCCTCGAACTCCTCGTACACCTCCTCGTCGTACGCCTCGGCCGCGCCCTGCCCGTCGGAGTCGGAGTCGGACCCGACCACCCTCGACGGCGGTGGCGAACCCGTCCCGCCGCCCTCGCCCTCCTCGTCATCGTCGCTCGCCGCCGCGCGACGCCTCACCGCCGGGAGGAGCGCGTCGTCGAGGTCGCTCACGTAATCCTCCTCCTCCACCGCCTTCTCCTTTTCGTCCATGGATGGGATTGATCGAGAGGCCACCGGATGGGTTGGGCGAATTGAGCGAGGAAATCCTAGGGCTTAAGCTAGGGTTTGAGGGAATCCGGAAGGTTCGAGAGGCTTCTCCACTTCCCGTGCTGCTCTGCTTCCGCGCATTGGCTTTGATCACCTTTTTGGTTTGCTCGGTGAAGGCCGATCGATCAGCTTATTTTGTCTGCGGGGAAAAGAAGAAGCGCATTCATTAGCTAAGCCATTTGCACATTAGGATTGTTCAAGTGCTGTGTCGTTGAGATGCCGACAGGTGGGCCGCAGCGATGGAATTGCACGTGGGTCCTGGTGGCCCTCACATGTCATCGTATAAACTCGTGGTGCACTACAGCGAGGAGGTGCAGTGCTACTGGCATGATCACTCAAGAAGCTAGCTAAGCGACTTATGCTTCTTCCTCTTATGTTTTGATGAAATGTGAAATCGTGAGAGCTAAGCAACCTTTCGGTGGACTAAATTCAAATCTATGCAACACGCCAATCAGATCAATTTTGGTTGGCTTATGTTGGCACATTTTCCATTTTTTTAAAAAAGGGAAAAAATCTTGGCACATTCCAGAGAGGGTTTGAATCACCCACTATTTTGAAAGGACATCTGACTCAGCCCTACAAGAAACAGTAGGTAAGGCCACTTTCCTGCCCCAAAGAAATTGTTTCTATCGGTACGGTGTAATGCTGGCAAAATTGTTTGGTCGCAACCTTGTCTGCAGGCGTTTCAGTTTCACGCCTTTACCCAGGTAACCCAGCCATTCCAATGAGTTCACTAGTTTAGTACTTCACTAAACACAGCATCACGGCAACAAACCATTCGCGCATCACTGATCACTGTTATAATGGCAAAGTACTTTTGACTCGCGAGTGCCACTGAAAGCGAACATCTCTGCAATGCACACGTTCAGCAAGACTAGCAGGACCTTATCATGCACATAGTCATCCATTTATCTTTGCTAATCTTTCCATGTATATCTCGAACTGACAGGCAGCACAAGCCATTCTTAAGCTGTTTATCAGTTTCGTGTCCGTTTCATGTGTTGATGTGGATATTATGGAAATATGTTCATGATCTTATAATGATATTACAATTGGCAATGGTATTAAGCGTTTGTCGAAACACATGTTTTCGGCAAAAATTTAGATCTGTCGAGCGGTGGCGGTCGACCGCCACCTCGCGATCGACCGGCGGGTTTTAGCTAGAGTCGGCGGTCGGACCGGCCAATGGCGTGATCGACCGACCATAAAAGTAGTTTTGAGTTTGGAGCTGGGCCAAAAATAGAGGGTGTATGCAAGAGGGGGAATTCTCCTACACTTGATCTCACAATTTTTGGAGATTAAAGGCAAAAGTTCTATTTGTTTGAAATTTCCACAGAGACTTCGGTTTTCCAGTGAGGAAAATTGGCTAAGTCCCTTGCTAGACGGTCGACGGCCGGGGTCGAGCCGGTTTTGACTTGTTCTTGCGCGCTTGCGGCGATGTTTGTTGGTTAGGTCAAGTTCATGGGTTTTAGTGCATATGTGCTGCATGATGCATGTTTTGACTAACGTGGACCAAGTTGTAAAGAACTTGTTCACGGAATCGATTTCTTTGTTTATTATTGTGCAGGAGGCTTGGAGGTCAACGACGGTCACCGGCGAGGATGATCGGGATTAGGCTGGGAGAGTTGAGGTTCAGAACGAGCAAGGATGTCGGGTGAAGTCAATGAACTCAAGCATGGCGCAAAATGAACAAGGATGACCGAACGGAAGTTGATTGCAACGGGTTGCATCAAGGCGCGAGTCGGTGCAAGTGCCATGGTGGTTTCGATGGGCGGATGAGGAGACTTCGATATGAAGAAGCGTTGATCAACCTACCGTGGTGAAGCATGGGATTGCTTCATGAAGTTTGGACTCGATCTTTGGAGAAGGATCGAGAAGGGGTATTTTGGTAACTTCACCAAAATATCTCCTTGATAGCTTTTGGCTAAGCGACGGTGCAAGGAGAAGTGGTTTAGGTCAAAAGAAGATGAATATGATGCTTTGAAATGCGTGCATGAGTTAAACCCGTTGTGTGTGGGCTATTGGTACCCATTAGGAATGTCCATCTAGAAGCTAGCCTCCACTATAAATAGGGAGGGTGCTAGTTGTGCACCTCTCAACCCTTGTATTAAAAAAACCTAGTTTGTGTTTAGGGAGAATAGTGTGGAGAGGTTAAGGTTCTAGAGAATTTGATTGATTGTGTGCTCAATGTTGAGTCTTTGTCCTCCAAGATGGAGTGACTATAAACCAACATCAATCTCGAATCAATCCAAGCAAGATTCCTCAAAATGAGTTTCTTCTTATTCTTGCTCTCTCTTTTGTGATTTTAGGGCTTTCTTTGATCCTTTCGTTTTCCTTTGGTTTCTTGCGGATCTTACTTGCGTGACATGTGGGAATGCATGTAGAATTATCTTGATCATCTATCACCCACGAGTAAATTTTTGGATCATATTTTGGTTTTGACCAGTTTGAAGCAACCTTCATTCAAATAGAAAAATATCGGAACTTTGGCAATGATCTTCACGATCCTTGATCGGAATAGGTTCTTGACATCCTAGAGAAAATATGTTTCAAATTTCGTGAAGTTTGGAGTTGTAGATCAAAAGTTAGACCAATTTATGATTTTGAGTTTAGGCGATTTTCTGTTCATCATCTTTGGAGGTCGGACCACCCATGGAGAGGTCAAACCGCTAGGTTGAGAGGTCGACCACCCAACTCTTTGAGAATTGAGTTTTGATGATTTTAGTTGTTTTGTTTCGGTTTCGATTGAATTCAATACAAGTCTTCCGCTATACTTGTATATTGATCTTCGTAACTCTCATAGCTATTGGAGTGAAAAATATGTTAAATCTGATCAAAATAAAAGAAAAAAGATTGTACTCCTATTTAACTCTCATTTGGTCCAACGATGATACTTATGACCGTGGATTATGACATCTCATCCGAGGTATGCCAAAGCTAGTTAATTACCGGCCATTACGAAGACAAAAGCCGGCCCCGCCTCTTGGATTTTATAAGAAAAGAAAAGGGATAGTGTAGTGACCAAACAAACTAACAAGAAAGAACATTCAAAGGTACAAATGATCGAGAACATTTGTAATGAAATGGAAGCATTACATTGGTATCCGCCGTCGATAAATAGTCCAACGCATCGATCTTAAAGAGAGACATCACTCGATTATGCTTTAACTTTCCACTTCATGAGCACTGTACGCTCGCTATGGCTATAACTCGACGCTCATCGCAGACGTACTCCAGCGCATCCAAATCACCAAGTCAGTTCATTCTCTAACGCAGCCAGTTCTTACTCCAAATGGCAGGCACACTACTACTTTTCTGACAAAATCAACAAAAGCAGTAACACTGAAAGCAAATTGTTCTTTTCACTTTCGACTTTTTTGAGTACCACTGAAAGCAAAACATTTCTTGTAATACACAAGGTTAATTGCTGGTCTGGATTAGCAGAACCTTATCATCCGTGTACTCGTCGATACGTCCAAGACATTTCTTCCATCGAGCTACTAGGATACCTGAGCCTGTGGGCCACTAGCACATCGGTCATTTATTGTGTAACACATGATAAAATCGGTCGAACCGCCAATAGCACATCGGTCAGACCGATATGCCACCGGTCCGACCGGTGACCACTGGCGGTCTGACCGCCAGACCACAGAGCTAAACACATTGGCTTCGCTTCAAATGGCAAAACACATTCGCCCATTTGAGTGCAACTTCAACAAGGTTTCAAGATGATATTCTCAACAGGTTACAAAACACATTTGCCAACCTTTAGAATACTCATCACAAGGTATAAGGTACATGGACTTACACCATTTGCAAAACACATTTGCAAACTTAAGTCACAAGCTACAAGAAATCAAACATGAACATCAACTATTTGCAAAACACATTCGTAAATAACAGCATCACACCACAAGGCTAAGGTGCATGGACTTCAACCATTTGCAAAACACATTTGCAAACTATAGTCCCATACTACAAAGATTAAATGCAAGAGTCTCAATCATTTGTAAAACACATTTGCAAATAATAGCTCTATGCATAAATGAGCTATCAACACATGACCAACTCATGCTACTAGTCAAGACCCCTCTTAATAGTATGGTAATCCTATACTAGCAATCCGGTCTTCCAACCAAACACCAAGACCGGTAAAATACTAGGAACACATCCTTAGCCCTAGCTAGTCATACCTTTGCCTTGCATCTTCTTGAAGCTTGATGACGCACATCAACGCTTCAAATCCGGGTTATTAACTTGATAATCATCAACACATGATGATCTCTTTTTCTTCAAGTTCTTCTCTTGAATATGCATCAACTCATGATGCATTCTTCACTTGACCTCCATCAACACATGATGGGTCTTCTTTTGGCTTGATGTGCATCAACACATGATGTAACATTTACTTCAAGTCTTGATATGTATCAACACATGACACATCCTTCATTAGACTTCCATAAACACATGATGGGTCTTCTTCTTGAACATCATCGACACACGATGATTCTCATTTCTTCAAGCTCTTCATATGCATCAACACATGATGCATCCTTTACTTGAATCTTGACTTGATGATCAACTCATGATCATCTCAAGTCTTCATCATCTTGGAACATAACCTATACATCCAACTCATGGAAAATGTTAGTTACACAATACGATTATCATTAATTACCACAACATACCATTAACACATAATGGTGGGACAAGATACTTCAATCTTTCCCTCTTTGGTAATTGATGATAACCATTTCAATCACACATAAATTGAATTGAGATAAAAGTAACACGATATGAGTATATATATCAACTACACAAGTCATATATATATACTCACACCATGAGTATGCGAGAACTACACAAGTTCTACATACTCGAAACATGAGTATACGAGAACTACAAAAGTTCTATATACTCACAACATGAATATACAAAAACTACACAAGTTTTATATATTCGAAACATGAGTATACAAGAACTAGACAAGTTCTATATACTCAAAACATAAGTATACAAAGACTACACAAGTTTTGTATACTCAAAACATAGGTATACAAAGACTACACAAGTTTTGTATACTCATACGGATATGTCTCAAAGTAAGGATCCCAAATATATGTGGTAAGCGATATGGATCAATACTAATGAAACCAGAAAATATAGCATGAACTCCCTAAATGTGTGCATACACATATGTGTAAAAAAACATATGCACATATTCAAGATATACTTATGGTGGAGTTCAACTTATATTTTGAATCCAAGGAATGCAACATTATATAAGAGTATAAGTCGAATGCATACCTCGTTGAATTTCACCTTTATATCGAAATGAGACTTGGAGGATCTAATAATCCTCATTTTTATCTTTTATCTATAATTCTTATTATGGGTAAATATGATGTCACATAATCCCGAGGTACCCTTATCTAAAAGGAGAAGTCCAATAAGTGGTTGTAAGTCTTGCTCGACTATATCATGGTCGTAAGTCCTTTACGACCACTACATAGATAAGTCCTTCTACATTGCTACGTTAAGTCCTTCTCGATGCGCACGGTCGTAAGTTCTTCTCGACCGGGTAAACTCGTCCACCTTATAATCAAACCTACAGGAGTGGGTCCAATTGATTAAGGAATCAGCAGTGCAGCGCACTATTATTCCGCTTATTAATGGTGCGTAATTACCCATTATCTCGGAAGATAATTGCGACGGCGTGAAGAAGCGGGCGCCGATAATTCTAAGTCATGCGCAATTCTTTGGATTAATCGAGCGCATCTCACGCAGGCAAAGCGGCTACTTCTTCACGACTATATAAGGGCATCGATCGGAGAGATAGAAGGAGGCGAACAAGAGCCGTCAAGTAGGAACACAAGTGCTATTCTCGTAATAGTCTTAGTCTTTTACTTGATCATCAAGAATACCATACACACGATTAGGGTTATTATTCTCTCGGAGAAGGCCGAACTGTCTAAACATCCGTGTCAATCCACTCTGCGTGATCTTATCTCTAGGAGACCCCGAATCAAACAATCTTTACGTAAGATCGGTTCTAATACAAGCAGGTTGGCGCGTCGTGGGGATCTTCGGTAATCTCTTGTCAACATACTCTCTTTTCCAATCTCATGCAATTATGGCGGAGAATGGAGCGAGAAGCTGGTTTGACTTGGCGGTTCTGCATGACGTCGACATGGATGCGGTTTGACTATGAACGAGTGATGCATCCGGATGGTGATGTTGCCTTGAGATTATTCTCAGAAACCATCCCATTAATAGAGTTGAGGAGGATCCTTATCCCCACAACAATCGTCCAACGAGGAGCCATTTCCCTCAAAGGACAAGGGTCAATCGGCGAACCGCCCCGGAGGACTCACAGCGACGAGAGTTTTTCTCCAAATGTTCAAGTCCCTTAAGACGGTCAGACTTGGTAAGTCAAGCTCAGGAGCCACCATTCCGGACTCCACCAGCATCTAGTGATTCTCTCTCGGGGTAACTCGGAGAGGGTGGAGTCAAGCATGCTTTTCTGCAAATGGCCGTCTCCGCGAGATCTCATTTGCGAGCGAGGCGATTATAACCGGAGTTCCCCTACGGAGGATTACTCCAAGTCGCCGATGGTGTCCTCGAGCACTCCTCAAGCGGGAGGCCTCGGCGCAAGTGAGAATCATCAGCGGAGGTCTTCGTCCTTCCCCAAATCGAGTCGACCTCATGGAGGCCGAAATAAGAAGACTCCCGAAGATCACACCTGCGCCCCTCGTGGTAATGGCAAGGCACCACCGTTGGCGAGAGGACCAACACTACGATGAGCGAGGAAATCCTCGACATTCTCGCACTCCACTAAGAAGGCCTCAAAGACACGAGGAGGAGGATTTTGATGTCGTCGAAGAAAGAAAATTGCGATCGGAAGAACTTGCAGGCGCATTCAACATCGATCGGAGGAGGTACAAGAACTCCGGGAAGCCAAATGCGACGAGGCGTTTATGGTGTGTTTGGTTCGGGGGATTACTAGAATTACACTTAAAAGGCTATTCCTAATAAAAAAATATATTACATATTGTGATTAGTTTAATTAGGAAGAATAAATAGCGGAACAAAGGAAAGCTCCAAGCATTATTGGAGGTCTCATCATCTACATGGTTGGTCCACAAATATTGGCATCTCCAAATTAGTTGGAGGAAGTTTTGTGAGATCAGCGAGCCAGACGGTGGAAACCTGTACAATACGTGCGAGATTTTTTTTTTTAACCATCGTAATAAATAGTGCACTACCTCATTGCATACCGCAACTACTCTTAACTAACCGAACTGTTGATCTAAATGTCGCACTCTCACTCGAGGCTGCACACAACACTCGAAATGAAGTAATGTTTTTTCACCTTTTTTGTAGGCTATAACGTATGTTAGATAAAACATGACAAACTAATTGATCAAACAACATAACTCTATGCTATTTGCTAATAAATCTCACCAGAAATAGTATGGCGCCTTTCGTAGGAGCAGATCCGTTTTAATTGTGTCGAAGCTAATGAAGTCTGCCTTCCTGCAGTCGGCGTCTTCACGTAACCTGCAATAACAAAATAATTAGCTATGAACACTATAAAAAAGAAATCATATGCAAGAATGAAATAAACACAGGGAAACTAGAAAAAACAAAGGAGTTGCTTGTTGGCCCTCACCATCGAAATTGCCATGGGCGGCCGCTAGGTGTGGGGTGGTGTGTAGCACATGTAGCACCTAGAACGCCGTTGGATGTTGAGGACACTGCCGCTGCGAAGGGGAGGGCGAGGACGACTGGCGACTGCACGGGGGCGACAGCTTTGGAGAGGGGGAGGGAGGGGAACGAGGGTTCGCGAGGGAGACACGTGGCAGAGAGGAGGCGGAGAGGACGCTGGATGGTAGGCGGCACGACACAAGGCGAGGGATGGAAGGGAGAGGAGGTGTGGGGATATCGTGGGGATATGTGCATGATCTTAGAGTGATGAGTCAATTGGCAATGGCGTTGTTGGTTTGTCAAATCTCGCGTTTTCGGCAAACTTCGTCTTTGTCGTCATTGGCGGTCCGATCGCTATGTCGCCCGATCGGGCCGTGTGTGGCGATCCGACCGGCGATGCTTGCCGGTCCGACCGGCCATAGTTTATGATGGAGTTTGGGGCTAGATCAAAAATAGGTTGTGTAGGCATGAGAGGGGAGTCTTCTGGATGTGGTCACATAATTTTTGGAGCTCCCAGTCAAAAGTTCTATCAGTTTGAAAATTCCAGAGAGCTTGCGGATTTTTGAGTTGAAATTTGGCTAAGTCTTTTTGGGCGGTCAGACCGCCGTTCTTGAATCGGTCCGACCGCTGGGAAATCGGTCCGACCGGCTTGGTGGGGCGGTCAGACCGGCTTCCACTTGGACTTCGGTCATTTTGGCATTGATGTGTTTTCGTTGTGTTTAATGCATGAGTTTCAATGCTTTATTGTTGCATATTGCATTGTTGAGCTAACGTGGGTCAAGTTGTGAATAACTTATTCCCGGAGACGATTTGTTTGTCTATTGCTGTGCAGGTTATTTGCAGGTCAACGACGTCAACGGTGAGGTGGATCGGGACTACACTTGGAGAGCTGGGGTCCAGAACGATTATGGATGCTGGGTGAGGTCGTGTGACTCAAGCAGGGTGCAGAATGGACAAGATGGATCGAACGGGCAGTTCGTTGCAGCTGGTTGGATCTAGCGGCGCGGGGGTCGGTGCAAGTGTCTTGGAGGTTCCGATGGGATTCGGACGGGAGAGACTTGCCGACATGATGAGGGCCGCTGATCAACCTACACGTGGTGAAGCAGGCGATTGCTTCAACAGATTGATGTGTGTGTGTAGGTCCCATTTGTATTGGGCCTTAATAGGAGCCCATGTGAGAAACCATAGCCTCTCCTATAAATAGAAAGGGGGGAGATGGAAAAACCCCTCAAGCACTTAAGCCCTCATTTGCAAAAACCATTTCTAGGGTTGGAGTTAGGAGAGAAGAGGAGAGGAGAGGAGATTTGAGTGTGCTCTTGGATCGAGCTCTTGTCCTCCTTGAGGGAGTGGCTTTGTAAGCAACATATTGAATCAATCAATCTATTGATGTTTGCTTAAGGGTGAAGTCTCTTTTGTGTTCCTCTCTCTTTTGATGATTTTGGTGCTTCCTTGATCCAAATATTTATACTTGGTCTCTTGACCGATTTTATCTTACTTTGATGTGTGGGAATACTCATAGAATCATCTACATCATCAATCCCCCACTAGCAAGTCTTGGATCAAGATTTTCATATTTCTAGGTTTTGGAACACTTCTTTGGTAAAACTTTGAGAGATCGTTTCTTCGAAGTGGATCTGGACGATCGTCGCTAGAAATAGGTCTTAGATATCCTTAGGGAGGTGTGCTCCAAATTTGGTCAAGTTTCATTGGTTGAATCAAAAGTTGGACCAATTTTCGTTTTGGATTTGGGCATTGTGTGTTGCCTCTGGACTAAATCGGTCTGACCGATTTTACACCGTCGGTCCGACCGCCCTACATTCAGACCGCCAATTGAGGCCGGTCCGACCACCAGGCAGTCAGACCGTCAGCAGCACACCGGTCCGACCGCTCAGTGAGATCATTTCTCCATATTTGTGTATTGTGGTTAAGGGGGTAATTGAATTCAGCACAAGGCTTCCTCTGTATAGCATCGATCTTCTTAGCTTTCATAGCTAAATGAGAAAAGTGCGTGTTGAATTTGATTAAGGTGAAAAATCGAGAAAGCGCCTATTCACCCCCCTCTAGTCGCCTTTACGGTCCTACAAGGTGCCGAGGTGGCGGCTGGGGAGGGAGACCCAGGGGGCAGGGGGGAAGAGGGGAGACCCAGGGGCCACCGAGGGAGTAAGAGGGTGGGAGCGACGACGCTGATGGAGGAGGGTTGCAGAGGAATGAGAGGAAGGGGAGGCGAGGGGATGGACGGGAGGTGAGGTGTCGAGGCGGTGGTCGAGAAGGGAGATCGACGGGGCGGCGGGGAAGGAAGAGGGATGGAGCGGTGGTGTTGGCGGAGGGGAAAAGAAGAGGAGTGGACAGGAGAGGAGGTATTGAGGCAACGACCAAGGAGGGAGCTCAAGAGAGCGGCGGAGGATGAGGAGGGAGGGATCGGCGACACTGGTGGAGGAGAGCTGTGGAGGAGGGAGAGGAAGAGGACTGGAGGGGGAGGGGGAAAGCGCCAAGGGGAGACGCCAAGGTGGCGGACAGGGAGGGATATTGAGGGTGGGTGGGTGGGTGGGGAGGAAGAGGGAGGGAGCGACGGCGCTGGCGAAGGAGGGCGGCAGAGGAGGGAGAGGAAGGGGACTAGAATTGGAGTGGAAAAGGAGCGAGGCGAGGAGCAGCGCTACGGGATGGAGCGAGCGAGGAGACGAGATGAGAGAGGTGGGGTGGGATTAGGGTTTTCGCTGCACGCGATACCGGCCGTCCGAAGACGATCCGATGACCGAAATGTGGCCGGCGCGACTATGGGCTCCTCCACGAGATCAAGGCCGTCTACCAATGATATCATGGCCCAGGTTTCTTGGGGCGACGTGTCCCGCACGACCATCATGC